>CAIGQS010000682.1:1784797-1957261 GCA_903798195.1 Danio kyathit | reverse complement strand
ATGAGTGCATGTGAAGGTTTCTCTCCAGTGTGGATTTTCATGTGATTATTAAGGTGTGATGAGTAGATGAAACTCTTTCCACACTGAGTGCAGGTAAAATTATTCTTGTCTCTCCTTATCAAAAAACCATCAGTCTGTAAATGAGTTTTTTCCCTAATTTTGACATGATGTTCCTCTCTTTCCTCCCCTCATTCTCTTCAATTAGGTCTGAAAAAAAACAGTAGTCTTCATTAAGTCTTAAAAGCTCTCATCAAAATCTGAAATGTGAAAAGACACTGGAAACATTGGCTACACACTGTAAATTTGATGCACATTAAGAGTTTAAAAAAAATCAGATCGTATTTTGTATGGTCCATTAACGTGTACGCATTTAAGTAGATTCAATTCAATTCTTTTATTTATCTAATGCTTTTACAAAGTAAATTGTGTCAAAGCCACTTAACAGAAGTTAAATTGTAAATTGAAACTGTCAGTGTCAGTCCAGTTTTCAGAGTTTCTCATAAAAGTCATTTTGGTCATATTGATAAGACACAGATTTGTAAAAGCTGTAAATGGACTATTTTATTCGTTTATATTCATAATTACAACAAAATGTTTTTCTAAAATTTGTAAAGCAGACAGGGAATACTTGTTCATACTGTGACTGACTGTTAAACACATCAGAAAAAAAAAATTCTGGGGTAACAGCTGAATATTTGCCTCGCAGACATGAGACATACCTGTACAGCATCTGCATAAAGGCTGGATTGTGCACCTTTCCCTTGTGTGCTGCTGGGTCGTTTTCATCCATTCTGGGGTGATTTTGAGGCTTAATTTGGCCAAAACTTTCTCGATGTTTCAGCAAATGGACTGATATTTGGGGACATCTTATTTTGACATATTTTGGGAAAATGATTTGAAAAAAAAAAAAAAAAACTCAATACACTCTGGGCAAATTTACTCCCTTTTCGATATATTCATGGCTGTTTGTTCTCCATTGGCCTCTATTATAACAACATTTTTTGATTTCAAAGCCATGACGGCATATAATCATGCATTTATGATTGTTGGTGTTTTCTGACAACAGTCAACATTGCTTAAGTGATCTCCACCCATGGGACTGTAAAAAGGAAATGGGTGATAAAAAGGAAGAGGAGGAGAGTTGAAGAGGGCAGCATTATGTGGTGTGTGGAAGAAAGAAGTTGACTGAATTGTTGCCGTGTGGGGAAACGAGTAGAGAAACGGGGTCGAGACGAGCAGTGTAAACTTAACGACTGGCTGTGAGAAACTGTGGTGTAGTGTTATATGCACTTATAATGTTATTGCGTATTGACTCCACTAGAGGGCCACCTTGGTTTAACTATGTGGGTTCTACGGACTCGGAGTCAGTGAGTGAGACTGAAGCCCATGTGATGGTTAGCAGTTGTAGCTGCTGTTGTGTTCTGTTAAATAAATGGGTTTGAGTTATACCTCTCCGTGTACGCAGTCTATAACACACTGCACATGAAGGAAACACTACAAGGTGTCAGAAGACAGTTGTTTCACGGACTCAAGCCTGCAGTTGACAGCAACTTGATGAAGAAGGTGAACTCATCCTGACTAAAGTAAGTCTGTCATAGTGAAAAATAAACATGGATCAGTTCAGATTACCACCTCCATTAGTCCTGTCGAGGAATACAGGTGAAAACTGGAGAAGATGGATACAGCGGTTCAACATTTATATGACTGCTACAGGATCAGACTCAAAAACTGAAAAGGTAAAGATTGCCATCCTGCTTCATGCTTTAGGAGAGGAGGCATTAGAAGTATATAACTCACTGTCTGTTGAGCTGGAAGGGGAGAATGAAACAATGCAAGATATAGTAGATATAGTAACTGCAATGGAGAAGTATTGCTTACCTAGAAAGAACATTGTTTTCGAAAGGCACCAGTTCTGGGCTTACCCCAAGCTTGATGCGATTAACACCGATAAGTATGTCACAGAACTAAGACAAAAGAGTAAGGACTGTGAGTTTGGCTCAACAGAATCTGACATGATAAGAGACAAGATTGTGTTCAGTGTCAGTGAACAGCGTTTAAAGGAGAGGCTCCTAAGAGAAACAAAGTTCACTCTTGAAAAAACTGTGGACATTTGCAGAGCGGCAGAGGCAGCAAAAACACAGATTCAAGCAATGGGGGAGCAGAGTAAAACCATGGGCCATGTGATAACTTCACAAGGTGTAAAAGCAGATGATGGCAAGATACAGGCAGTAGTAAGCATGCCAGTACCCGAGGACAGACAAGCACTGCAGCGTCTTTTGGGCATGATACGATATCTTGCACCATTTCTTAGAGGTGAGGCATCACTGACGGCGCCTCTTAGACAGCTGTTGAGAAAGGACATTGCATTCCAGTGGCAACCAGAACATGACGAGGCCCTGTCTGCACTCAAGACAGCACTGACCAACACACCAGTTCTCAGGTACTATGACCCCAACACAGCACTCACCATACAAACAGATGCATCCAAAGATGGCTTAGGATCATGTCTGCTACAGGAGGGGCAACCAATAGCATATGCGTCCCGGGAATTAACAGTTACAGAAAAGAACTATGCCCAGATTGAAAAGGAGCTGCTGGCGATTGTCTTCTCGACTAAAAAGTTCCATCAGTATGTATATGGACGCAGTGTGAATGTTCAATCTGACCATAAACCATTAGAGGCTATCTTTAAGAAGCCACTGAGCAAAGCACCAGCGAGACTCCAGCGTATGCTTTTACAGCTACAAAAATATGACCTCATAGTCCAATACATGCCTGGTAAGGACATGCTAATTGCTGATACACTGTCACGTGCTGTCATTGAAGGCCAATAATCAAGCACAGATGATCTCAATGATGAACGGGTTGTATATTCGCTTGAAGCAACAGAGGCTCTCAGTGAAGAAATGCTGAAGAAGCTTACAGATGCTACTGCAAAGGACAGCACACTCCAGTCGCTTGAGAAAACACAAAAGACAGGATGGCCGACACACAGAAAGAAACTTGATCCCTCAATTCATCAGTTTTGGCCTGTCAGACACACTGTGGCTGTGCAAGATGGCATATTACTGGTATCAGGAAGAATCCTGATTCCTGAGTCAATGAGAACAGAGATGTTGCAGAAACTACATGTCTCGCACCAAGGAATGCAGCGCACAAAAGCACATGCCAGAACATGTCTGTATTGGCCTGGAATGACCAAACACATAGAACAGATGGTTGAGATCTGTCCAACGTGCCAACAGTTCCAGCCCAGGAACCAGAAAGAGCCACTCATTTCTCATGAAATCCCAGAGCTTCCCTGGTTAAAAGTAGCTGCTGACATCTTTGAAATCAGAGGTCAGTCATTTATTTTGATTGTCGATTACATGTCAAAGTTTCCTGAGGTGATGAACATAAAAGACAAGACGACACGCACTGTAATTGAAAAAATGAAAACTGTGTATGCAAGGCATGGCATTCCAAAAGAGCTAGTGTGCGATCGCATACCCTTCGCCAGCTATGAAATTAAGAAATTTGCTGCGGATTGGGGCATTAAGGTGATACACTCAAGTCCGGCCTATCCTCAATCCAATGGGTTGGCGTTAAGAACAATCAAAACGGTCAAACACGTCCTGAAAAAAGCAGACCAATCAGGAGTGGATCATCACCTTGCTCTTCTCTCGCTGAGAAATACTCCTATCACTGGTACATCCTATTCACCACCTCAGGTTTTGATGGGAACAGTCCTAAGGAGCACGTTACCAGTGTCCAGTGAAGTCCTGCGACCAACTACTCCCAAAGGTTTTCATACTCCTGGACCAGGCCGTATCCTGAGCAGCTGCTGTGGTGGTCATGGAAGAGTGGAGACATGAGACTGATTCCTGTGACGCTCCAGGGACAGACGAGTCTTCGCTGAGGTCCAGCATTCTCCAGCCTCCAGCGCCTAGACTGCAGCTCTGCACAAGACGTTTGGCCATAGGAGAAATGGTCGTGCCCAACTGAGCCTGGTTTCTCTCGAGGTTTTTTTAAATTCTTCACTTACGCCAATTGGTGAAGTTCTTTCCTCATCCCTGTCGCCACTAACTTGCATGGTTCAGGATCTGTAGAGCTGCGCATCGATGGAATTGCTCCTCAGTGTTTGAACTCTCAGTAGTGATTATTAAACCACACTAAACTGAGCTAAACTGAACTGAACTTAAACTCTGAAAACTGAACTGACACCATTTCAATTCACTATAATCTTCTATGTGAAGCTGCTTTGACACAATCTACATTGTAAAAGCGCTATACAAATAAAGGTGAGATAAAAGAATTAACGCCAGAGTGGAAGCAGCAGAAGAGCGAGTGACTGGTCTGGAGTCTGTGTTGGGTGGATACTCCGACTCTTACAACCCTGAAAAAAAGAGTTTAGTATTGTGAAAAAGGAAGCGAGGATCTTGAGGAGAGGTCTCGCTGTTCAAATCCGCATTACGGAAGTTAAAGAAGGACGGGAGCACGGCAGACGCTGACGGAATTTGTAGCCAGATACCCTGAACCTCGAGAAAACTCCACTTCTGGACCGGGCACAATTCACTCTACGCAGCAAACCAGTGGACGACAAGGAACCGCCACGCGCCTTCGTGATTAAATGCCACTGCTTTCCGAAAAAGAGGATATTTTGAAGAAAGCCATTGAAAATGAAGGAAATCACGACAGTACACTAGGCTGTCAAAGACAATAAAATGTTAATGTCACTCTGGTTAACTTTTAAATTACCACTATAGCACATGTTCGTTGTTGTTATTTCTACTTCTCAAGTATATTTTGTCATAATGGGGTAGCTTTGTAGTAAAACATCCAGAGCTGTTCAAATTGTTTTGTTTTATATGTGAGGTCCCACATGGTAAGCTAGTTAAGAGGGAGTAGCTGGAAGTGTGTGCAAGTTTACATGCAAGATTTCAATATTGTGTTGTTTGGTTTTTATAAGTGTATGTGCGATCACCCCTTTTTTTTCTTTTCCTCTCTCTCCTCAACACTCCCCTACATACAAACACCCACAGATACCTTTCGGATGCTTCTGATAAATGTTTTCGACAGCCCTCCATAAAATGGGTGGAGTAAAGACAAACTTTACCAGTTGGAATGTGGGGGCTAAATACCCAGTGAAACGAAACAAGGTGTTCGCATATCTTAAGTTAAAATCTGATATTGTATATTTACAGGAGACTCATCTGTTGAAAAAAAGATTATTCTAAACTTAATAGAGGAGGCTACACAAATATATCATTCTAACTTCATAGCAAAAGTAGGGGCGTTGCTGTACTCATACATAAGAATGTACAGTTTGTTATATGAGTCAAATGTGTTGGATAAAAATGGCAGATACGTAATAATCCAAGGTAAACTTTTTAACATGTCTGTGGTCCTGGCCAATGTGTAAGCTCCTAATTGGGACAATGTACAATTTTTGTGATTTATTTTTCAATTTTGCCTAGTCCGACACACACAATTTAATTTTAGGAGGCGATTAAATTGTGTTTGCACCCAATTTTGGACCGCTCTAGCTCTTCGAGTAATACATTAAGTCAGTCAGCACAATGTATCAACTCCTTCTTCAGACATATGGTGTAAGTGACCCCTGGAGATTTAAATATCCATCTTCCAAGCAATTTTCCTTCTATTCACCTGTGCATCAAACCTATTCCAGGATTGACCATTTTCCCCTGGACAAGCAGTTACTTCTCTTGCTGTCAGAAGTGGAGTATGGTATTTTTGTTATTTCGGACCATTGTCTCACTAAAGCTGTTTTCCAGGCAATGTAATCCCCCAACGTACATGGCGGTTTAACTCAAGAATCTTGGCAGACGACGATTTTGTAAAATTTATTGATGCTCAAATTGATTTTCTCCTGAGACAAACGAATCCCCAGAGATAAGTTATAGCATCCTATGGGACACTCTGAAAGCATATATAAGAGGACAGAGTATTTTATATCAAGCTAGTGCAAATAAAAGAAAGTCAAAACGGCTTACAGAGATTATGAATAAAATGAATACAATTGATCAGCTACACCCAACATCACCTTCCGAAGAGCTCCATAAGAAAAGACTTCTTTTGCAAGCGGAATATGACTCTTGACAAGTGACAGAGCAGAGAATCTCCACATAAGATCATGCCAGATTCATTATAAACATGGTAAACAAGCTGGCAGGTTATTGTGTTACCAACTGAAACAATCCTCAGCAGCTGGTTTAATAGCAGCAGTTAGTAAGGATGATGACAGTATTATTACTGATAAACAGGGAATTATTGATCAATTTAAAAACTTCTATAAAACTCTTTACAGCTCTGAGGTAAATGAAATTGAACGCATTGAGAGCTTTTTTTTATTAATTTAGAATTACCATCCCTCTGTGATTCAGATCAGTTGGCATTAGAAGGAAATATAACACCTTCTGCAAATGAAAATGCAATCAAAGTTTTGAAAACCGGAAAAGCACCAGGCCCTGATGGCTTCCCTGCCGAGTTTAAGAAGATTTCTAGCTAACCTCCCTGTTGTGCAAGGTATTTACTGAAGCTCTTGTCTCGGAATCATCGTTTTGTGACTAAAAATAGGACGTGTGCGAACTGGAAAATTTATTTAGTTGCACGTTGCCAATTTTATTTATTTTTAAAATAAGCTTGATTGATGACTTAATTCACTTGGCCACCGTGAAATAACATGCTCTTCACACCATGTTATGGTGTATTACGTTAGAAATCTATTGTGACTGTAGCACCACACAGGCGTGATCAACAACACCACATCTCAACGTTAGTGCTTTATTCACGGTCTTTACATTGTTTTGAATAGTTGCTGAGCCAAAGCAAGGCACCGAATGGTGGCGGTGCGGCAATCGTGCGAGCCTCATAGAAAACGTTTACAATTTGGTCATGGCATATCGTGGTGTATTAGTGTGCGACCCAATTCAACACCAGCGCTTCCACACATAGGACTTTACCTGGGCGGCCCCGGTTCTGTGTTTGCCGAGAAACTGAGAATACTCCGCCACAGACTTGCATGCCTCTGCTGCTGCAGACTCACAGAGACGCGCTGAATACAGAACTACCTGTTCATTCTGACTTTGGTAAGAGGAGAAGAAAAGCCTTTTACTAAATAGACTGACCCAGCTTATTATTTAGGGTGACAATACATCCTCTTTTTCCCAGACACGTCCTCTATTTAGGACTTAAAAATGCATTCGGACAGGATTTCTAAATCGCCTAAATGTCCCGGATTCTCCTTTCGCGTTCTTTAGCTGCGTTTTTGCATTACTTTATACGCACACTTTGGCCCGTTGCATCTCAATCTCTCAGCAGCAGAGAGAGAGAGAGAGAGAGAGAGAGAGAGAGAGAGAGAGATTTGATCTGTCAGTGGTGCACATGGATAGTAAGAAGAAAATAGATTTCCTATTTTTTTTTTATATATATATATTTTTTTACTTAAACACACTGAAAAGAAAAACAGTGTCATGTAAAAGGTGTTAAATGCTAAACATTTTTGTTTTTAATTGTCTGTTAAATAAGAATAAGAAATCATTCTGTTGCTGAAGGCCATTAAAGTTTAATAGAAAGGATGGTGTTACTTTGGGGCAGAAGGAAACTTTAATTCATGAAGGCATTCCCATATTCAGCTCTTCTTTAAAAAGCCCAGAAAGATAAAGTGCTCTGATAAACAGTGTCAGCTTTGCACATGAGTATGTAGTTGTGTCTTTCTTCACATTTGTCATACTTTTCCCATGTGGACAGTGTGGTGGAATTGGTGGAATATATTATGCAAATAAATAAATAAAATAATTCTTAAAAAGTCACATTGTTTTATGTGCTGTGGAGAAAAGGTGTGTTTCAATCTAGCTACTGCAAGTATATTTATATTTAAGATTATATGTACAAGATATATTATTATCAAATTAATAACGTTTTGTTTGGGAGCATTGATACAGCCATAATCTTCTCATGATACAAACACAGATTAAACTGATCTGGTCATGTAAATGTTTGCACTATTTGCATGTTTGAACTATACTGCACATTTTTTATTAACTTAACAATAACTTATTAATAACTCTCTATTTTCTGCTGCCCAGTGCGAAAGAGATTTTTCAGCTCGAAACTGGATCAAAAATTTAACAAAAAGCTGCCTATAGGCATGTCCACAACTGAAGACTTGATTCAGATCACTTAGGAGAGGCCTTCATTCATTCATTTTCTTTTTTGGCTTAGTCCCTTTATTGATCCGGGGTCGCCACAGCGGAATGAACCGCCAACTTATTCAGCATATGTTTTATGCAGCGAATGCCTTTCCAGCTGCAACCCATCACTGGAAAACAACCATACACACTCATTTGTATTATCCACTGCATAAAACATATGCTGGATAAGTTGGCGGGTTATTCCGCTGTGGCGACCCCGAATAAATAAGGGGAACTAAGCTGAAAAGAAAATGAATGAATGACTTTGCAACATCAAGCAGCATTGGGCATGGGCCTGTATAAGATTCTGACAGTATGATAACCTTGAATAAAAATATCACAGTTTCACTGTACTGTGATTACTGCTCTAAAATATATTCTTTTTAAATGTCTGGGTAAAAAACAAACACTTTTCCCCCTTTGAACACAATATATTTTCTTTTGAAAAACTTTTTAAATATTTTGGATCAGTAAACATGTCAGGCTGAATAAGTCAAATGAATCATTGACTTCTGCTGTCTTCATTAGTTTCAAAAACACAGATTTTTTTACAATTTAAAACAGCATCTTTGGATATCTTTTCTGCTGGAGATACTGTTGTCCTAAAAAACTTAAAACAAAACGTAAAAATAACCTTACATTTACCGTAGGGACGGTACAGCAGAAAATATCAACTTTTTTCAAACTGTGGTATACCTTGAAAACGGTTATCGTCCCATGCCTAAGCAGCATAACACTGTTTTTAGGATCTAAAAATTCATTCTTTGAAAAAATCTCAAGCAAAAAGATTCCAATGGCGGCGCCTGCTGGTACGTGAAGAATATGGTTAATAATCAGAGAATTTCTGATGAACTTTACACTCAAATGTTTGCATATCATCAGCATGCTGTAATCCATTTCTTAAGCAGCAAAAGTCATTTTTAGACTAGTTTGTTGGCCAGTTGTAGTCAGTGCAATGCTAAACATTATTGTTCCACTATAATTTGTTTGTTTTGTCTCCCGTCGTTCCACAACATCATCATATAGTTTAGAATACTGTACAATGTTTTATAATAATTATTTTAGTGTCCATTTCATTCAGCATGTTTATTGGGGGCATCCACGGTTTTTGACATACTTTAAACCAGGGTTTCTGCAGTTTAAGTTAAATGTAAGACTTTTAAAGACATTTTTA
Source organism: Danio kyathit (assembly GCA_903798195.1). Lineage (NCBI taxonomy): Eukaryota > Metazoa > Chordata > Actinopteri > Cypriniformes > Danionidae > Danio > Danio kyathit. The sequence goes on along the minus strand of CAIGQS010000682.1, from coordinate 1,947,895 downwards.
AGACCATTATGACTGAAATTTTTATAGAACCAATGCTCAAGGACGCTTTACAAAAACAGTAGGAGAACAAGAAAAGCAATAACCTTAAGAAGGTAGAGAAAATGGGAGACTAATAATACATAAAAAGAATGACAAAAGACATGAGAACAAGTAACAAGAAAGAAACTCATTCCTGTCTTTCAATGAGTGCTTATGTGCATTTAGGAGAACTAGGCAGCACACTCAGAGCTGCAAGATGGATTTAATTTAGTATTCTTATTATTAAAATATATCTGTATGAGGATCAAATGACTGAGTTGGTCTTTAAGAATGAAAATTAACCTGTTTGTTCCTGCAGATCTTCCTGTTTGACTCTGAATGTTTCTTCAATCTTCACATCTTCACTCTCCTCTTTAATAAACGCCATCTTTATAACAGTGTGGAGATCAGTCGCTTCAGCAGGAGTTTTTCTCTGAATTTGGACACTTTATCCTGTTTAAAATGAACAAAACAATAAAAATGTTCAGTTAAAAATAAATAAAACAATGGACAGAAACAAAATAACTTCTCTTCAACACTTGCTTCAACAGTTTCTTTATATGAGAGTCATTAACAAGAAATCAGGTAGAGTAAATCTGAGCAAGAAACAATAGCCACAAATGGCCTGACTAAAACTAGTACTCCATTTCTTATATATATATAGTGATGAATACTTAGAATGGAATGACATTATGTTATTTAATAAATTAAACCTTCATTAAAACATGTATTACACACATTTCTATTACTTTATTCAAACAATAGTCCTCATTACTGTGAGTAAAATAGTACTACGTTGTATAAAGAGTTAAAATAATATTGTCAACAGCAGGTACATCATTTAGCATCGGATAAAACCTGAAACTTCAATCAATCGCTTTATATGTGTGTAAAAGCTTTAAAACAAACCTTTCTCCAGTCGAATAACAGTGCAGCAGCGGCGCAGTCTTATGACGTCACAGCCCACGCCAAAATAAAAGTCTTTTTTGTTTAGCTTTTTTTTTGCCCCTTACTGTTGCAGTCATGATTAATTGATACATTTCCCCCTTGTTTTCCACTTTCACGCATATACAGACACACATATATTCAGTATTTGGAGTTGATCAAAATCTTTACTCTAAACATTTTTAAGACAATTTTGAAAAACTTTTTTTAATCCACTAAGACTAAGTGTTTAAAGCAGAAAATCCCAATATTCTAAACAAATAATCTGATGGGTGTTTTGAGCTGAAACTTTACAGACACATTCTGGAGTCACAAAAGACTTATCTTAAATCTTGAAAAGAGGTAAAATAGGTGCCCTTTAAGGAAAAAGTACCCATTGCTACTACATGTTTCAGTTTCATTAGCTGGGTCATTATCACTATAAAGTGCCTTTGATGTCCCACAAGATTGAATCAGTCCTATATGGACATAATGTGAAATAATGACATTCTGATCTTTTAATATAGTTGGTTAAACCTTTACACACATGCAGGTAGAATTATAAGTGTTTTGAAATATGTTTTTGTCAATTTTTGCCATTTTCTTTCATTGAATGGGTGATTTTGCCATGTCCCACACACTGCTCAGACAACTTCAGTGAGTCTAAAAAGTAGGTAAATTAGATCAAATTAAAAAGATTTTTTAATATTCTTATTGTCTTTAACAAGTTATTTGATAAAAAAAATAATAGCTTTTGTTTTCATAATATCATTAATCATTTCGCATGTGTCCTTGAAATTGCTGTCCACCCTGTCATGATGAGGTAAATGGATGTACTCTGATGTACTCATTGGCATCCCCGTGCCCATTTTGCTTTTCTTGATGTGCACACATTAAGTATCTACACTTATGTTTCTTATTTTTCCTCATATTGTGTTTGAAACTGAATGTTGTCAAGCTTAACATGTCCACCCTGTCATAGTGAAATATTAATTAATAAAAAGCTAAAATCAGCAATAAAAATAAAGCTTTTAAACTGTGTACAAAGAGCTTAAATAGGGAAACACTAGGGATGTGACGTGATGCTTACTCCACGAAACGAGACACAAGATTGGGTTCACGAGAAGGAGACATCTGAAAACGGAGGCGGGGCTGCAGACATTCGCCTCTCTGATTGGGGCTTTTTCCTCAATATTAAGTAGCCTTCACACAGTTCAGTCCTGCATCCTCTCCGTGTAAGTTCAGACTTCGCAAGTTTGATATGGAAAACAAACTCCCGAGTGTGTAATTTATAAAGTCATTCACATCACCCTGGCTATGCTGTTAAACTTTCTTAACAATAAAATGAAAACATGATGTGAGGAACTGCCTATTTTCACTTTGATATTAGCAACAACAGACATCATGGCGTCGTGAAGCTGCATGATATGAGCGTCATCTTCAAGCATATTTATAACAAAACGGAGCCTATAACATTACTGCCTCTTTCATTTTCATTGAAAATACAAAACATCAGATAGGCTGAACAAAGAATAAAAGAAAGAAAGAAACAAACAAACACACAGATGGGTTCACCGAATTGGTTCTATCACTGTCTTTGCACTCCACCTATAGCTGGAACCATCCAGTGAGCAGAGAGCCAATTCAGAATGTGCATGAAAGCAAATCTGCATGTTTCCACCCAGTTTCTAACAGGAGACCTTCTGCTTGTAAAGCCATCGTGACAACCAAAGGAGCCTCCGGTCAGGCTGTGAGCACTGTCTTGTGGTGCCGTCGCAGAGAGGCTGTAAGTCACTCACCACTATGTTTTTATTCAATGTTCCACACTGGTGGAATCATCTTCCCATTCCCACTCGGATTACGGATACACTGGTATCCTTCAAACGACAGCTAAAACCCATCTCTTCCGAGTACACCCGAACCCCGGTGAATATCCCTCTCTCTAAAGAAAACAAAGCTCCTACTCTAGCACAAACAAGTTACTTGGAATAAATAGCCCTTCACGTATGCATTTCCTCGTCCTATTGAACCGCTGAATACCTGCTCCATCGTAGTGCGCTTTGGACATAAAGTGTCCGCTAAATGTGTGCTTCCGCCCAGTTTCGAACAGGGGACCTTAAGTATAAATATTGTATAATATATAAATAATATTGCATAATGAAAACATAGATTATTAAACAATAATATAATGTCAAATGGGATATTGATTAATATTAAATGTTGAAATATAATGGAAATTTATTTGCATATTAATACTGTAAATGTTTTGTTTTCAAGGAATTTTGCTTAAATACATTTATTTATTGACACATTTAGATTAATTCATTTATTGATCATTTCATTGATATATTCATTCATTATTTATTATCTATTACAATCATTATTTTAAAAATAGTTGCATTAATTGTTTATTTAAAAACTTTTAAACTACAGCTGTTATTGTGTACATGTATGGTAACTGTGCAGTAGGATGTAGTACATGTAATTAATAGCCTATATCATACACACACACACACACACACACACACACACACACACACACACACACACTTCTAAATTACTAAAAATAAAAGATGGCAAAAGAGTGTTCAGTTTAGTAGTATTATATTTATTATAAAAACAGATTATTAATAGAATACAAAATTTAATATTGTAAAATATTAATAAATGTTGAAATTTTATTGAAATTGAATTACATATTGATTTATTTTATTTATTAAACTAATTATTTGTTTTTTATTAGGTTGTTTATTAAATTTAGATACATTTATTCATCGATATAATAAAAAATAATAATTACCTTATTTCAGATTAAACAGTTACATTAATTGTTTCATAAAAGAATAAAATCATTTGAATCTCAATATACATTTGTTTTAATAATGCAACACATGAGGAGATCTAAGATGGCGGCTTAGAGAACGGTCACGTTTATCAGACGGTGCATGCTTTGAGATTTAATTATCATTATTTTTGACGGAGGAGCTCATTATCCTCTGTGTTACTTGCAGCACACTTTGCTATGAGTTTAGACGCATACTTTTTGAAGCAATCGATCGCCATGCCTCAACGGAACACAAAAAAATCCAGCAAAACAGAGACAGAAAGTAACCGTCAGAATGATGATAATGCTACTATGACCTCGGATGCTATCACCGGTGTCCCTGAACCTGGCACGCGGCAGGTTATTACGGAAATCACAGAAAACATCTCCAAAATAATCGATGAAAAGTTGAGTCCACTCTCTCAACTATTGCAACAACAGAGCGAAAAACTTGATGACCACGAAAAACGAATCGCCGAAACTGAAAGCCGAATTTCCGCCGTGGAAGATGCTGCAGCCCCAGTCGATGGTAAATTACAGGCGTTAGAGAGGCGAATTCTGGAATTAACTGAACATTTGGACGATTTGGAAAATAGAGGAAGAAGGAAGAACATACGTATTGTTGGACTTCCCGAGAATGTAGAAGGTGATCATCCTCTCAAGTTTTTTGAATCCTGGCTACCAAGCTCTCTGGGCATTCAAACAAAATCCGACCGTATGAAGATCGAAAGAGCCCACCGCGTTCCAAGCAGAGCTTTCAAGACAGCATCTCCGTATCCAAGGGCTGTTATAGTGAGATTCCATAACTACGTGGACAAGGAACGGGTCATCACAGCAGCGAGGGAGTTAGGTAGCGGAGACCAGGCTTTGATGTTTGGAAATGCTAAAGTGAAGATTTTTCAAGATTTTTCTGCTGTGGTTTTGCGTAAACGGAAGCAGTTTGACGAGGTCAAGAAGCGTTTGAGGACGGCCGGCGCTACTTATGCTCAACTTTATCCTGCATCTCTCAAAGTTACACACCGGGGAATTACTAAAGTATTCCAGGATCCAGCTGAAGTGGACAAGTTTTTATCGTCACTGGAATGAATATCCCCATATGTTTGACGACGATCTTGTTTCTATGCGTTTAGCTCCTTTCTATTGCCATGGCGACAACAAATGCCATGTGTGCGTATGCTGGTAGATTCTATTTTATTTCGCGTCTCTGACTGGGTCTGTTGTATATTAAGCCCTCTGTCATTTGAACATTCCTTACGTGTTAAAGGTGCACATGTCTGCCAGCGTTACAGGTGAAGTAATTTTCTTTTGTCGTTCCGGATCTCTCTTACACTGAACTGCGTTTATTTTAACCATTTCAGGGTAATGACCTATTTGAGTTTGAATACAGTTTACACTGTTCATTGTATTATAGTTATATGTTCCTTTAATTCCTTTGGTTTTTGTACTACTCAGCTCACCACTGATATTAATAAGGGTCTGTATTCTTTCTTATGGGAAATCTCTTTGGTCGGATTTTGCCTTTATTTCTTTCATCTTATACATGTCAGTTAGTATGCTTAGGATTTGCTCATGGAACGTTAATGGGATACATACACCTGTGAAGAGGAAGTCAGTACTCACATTTCTTAAGAAGGAGAACGTTGATATAGCGCTCCTTCAAGAAACTCACCTTGATGATAAAGAACACCTTAAGTTGCAACAGTTGGGTTTTAGTCAAGTTTTTTTTTCCTCATTTACATCAAGGAGCCGAGGAGTGGCCATACTAGTCAAAAAGTCTTTACCATTTAGATTAGTAAATTGTATTAAGGATAAAAGTGGACGTTATTTGATTGTGAGGGGTATGTTGCAAGGGGAAGAAATTGCTATTATGAATGTATATTTTCCCCCTGGTCATCAATGTGATTTTCTAACAAGTGCATTTGGTAAATTACTGGAATGCAACACCACTCATTCTGTTGTGGGAGGAGACTTTAATTGTCAGTTAAACCCACTTATGGACAAATTTCCTTCAGGCTTAGCTCCCTCATCTCAGGCCAAATTCATTAATTCCTTATGTGAAGACTTAGACTATGTGGATGTGTGGCGGGCACAGCATCCCGCTGATAAAGAATTTACTTTCTACTCAAAACAACATAGTAGCCACACAAGAATAGATTATTTTCTTGTTCCTAAACGGCTACTTCAATTTATAGATAACAGCAGCATTGGTAATATAATATCAGATCATGCTGCTGTTTTCCTACAATTAAGATTAAAGAGCTCTATAAATCAAACTAGGTATTGGAGATTTAACCCTTTAATTCTCAAAGATAGTGAATTTTGCTCTTATTTTATGTCAGAATTCCAGTCATTTTTTACTATAAACTCTTCTTCTACAAAAGATAAATCTCTGCTATGGGAAACGATTAAGGCTTTTTCAAGGGGCCTTATAATTTCTTATACAGCTAGCAAGAGGCGAAGGCAAACAGAACAAAAGGACATTCTAGATGCAAAACTTAGGCGGGCAGAGGGGAATTATGTTCAGAATCCTAGACCAAATAAATTAAAAGAAATTACTGCCTTACGCTCTGCTTTAGAGTCATTGCATATACGATCTGCTGAGAGGAAAGTTAGATTTGCTAAGCAAAGGTTCTATGAACATGGTGATAAGCCAGGGAAATACCTGGCTTATCTTACTAAGAAAAAAGCAGACTCTCAAGTGATATCTTCTGTCAAGGATGATCGGGGGCAAGCATCCTCTGATGTTACACTAATCAATAATACATTTGTTAACTTTTTTAAAACCCTGTATAAATCAGAGTCTCCGTGTAACTCATTAGAACTTATGGATGTGTTTTTTTCTAAAATTAAATTACCCTCTATAGCTGAGCATCAGAAACTTGCCCTTGATAGTCCTATTTTAAGGGAGGAGGTATTAACAGCAATCAGGAACCTACAGAATGGGAAAGCTCCTGGTCCAGACGGACTGAGTAAGGAATTTTACACAGAGTTTCAGAACATTTTAGTGGATCCTCTTGTAGAAATGTTCAATCATTCCTTAGAGAATGGTATTCTCCCCCCCTCCTTACGGGAAGCTAATATCTCTCTGTTACTTAAAAAGGGGAAACAACCAGAGGACTGTGCCTCTTATAGGCCAATATCCTTATTAAATTGTGATTTAAAAATTCTTGCTAAAATCCTCGCTACAAGGCTTGAAGTTTTACTACCTCAACTTATAAAAGAAGATCAAACAGGTTTCATTAAGGGACGTAGCGCTGGTAACAGTATTCGCAGATTATTAAATATTATTGAACTTTCACATCAGCAGAAGATGGACAGTCTTGTTATTTCAATGGACGCAGAAAAAGCATTTGACCGAGTGGAGTGGCCTTATTTGTTCCACACACTATCTAAATTCGGTCTGGGTAATAACTTCATTAGTTGGGTCAAATTGTTATATACTAGCCCTCTTGCTGCAGTAATAACCAATGGTCTGCGTTCTTCTTGTTTTGAGGTCAGTAGGGGAACTCGACAAGGCTGCCCATTGTCACCGCTTCTTTTTGCTTTAGTAATAGAACCTCTTGCTGAATCAATTAGGTCAGATTTAGGCATATATGGCTTAACTATAGCTGATAACCAGCATAAGATTAATCTCTATGCTGATGATGTTCTTGTTTTCTTATCAAAACCAGAAATATCTATAATCAATCTCATTGATGTTATTAAAGATTTTAGTGCCTTCTCAGGTTACAGGATTAATTTTAGTAAATCTGAGGCGATGCCTTTAGGTAGTCTACAAACTGTCCCGTCAAGTTCAATTTCTTTTCCATTTAAGTGGTCCCCACTAGGCTTTGTGTATCTAGGAATACATATAACCCCTAAATTTGACCAGATGTTTAAATCAAATTTTACCCCTCTTTTTAATTGGATTAAACTTGATCTAAAGAGATGGAATACTCTTCCTATATCCTGGCTGGGACGCATTGCTCTTTTAAAAATGAACATTCTACCAAGATTGTTATATCCGATTCAGATGATCCCAGTACTTTTTTTGCAGAAAACCTTTAAAGATCTAGACAGATGTTTTAATTCTTTTATATGGGCTGGTAAAAGACCTCGCATTAGGTTTAATACATTGCGTCTACCAGAGGATATGGGTGGTCTTGGTCTTCCGGACATTAGAAGATATCAATTGGGTGCCCATTTACGTTACATAAATACTTGGATCTCAGAAGACTCAGCCTCATTGTGGCTGGATATAGAGTCTTCTCAACAGTGTTGTGCAAGTTACTTCCAAACTGTAATACATTACAGATTACTTGTTACTGTTATTTAAAAGTAATGCCTTACATTACAATATTACTGTCTCAGAATTGTAATATGTTACATTACTCTTATATTACTTTTTAGTTACTTTCACTAAAATAACTACAGAATTAGAACTTAACTTTCTAGAACGACCAAATGTACTGCAGAGCATTTTACATCCAGTAGAAAGTGATATGATGTAGCAGAATGACTGTGACCTATCCAGGCTACTAACAATATAGTAGATAACTGGCAACATGAAGGCTCAAGACAATGCAAGAAAGGATGACAGTCAGATCCACAAATGATCTGTTGAAAGTATGGTAGAGGTAAAGTGGTTATCTGGCAATATCTGTGAATAGATTGACTATATTCATATTAGACACAACAGGCCTATAGGTAAACTCCAATGCCATGACAAAATGCAGATTTCTTTCTCTTCTTATTGTTGCCATTATTGTGTTCACTTTAAATTCAAGTGGCTCACAACACAAAACTGTCATGCACAAAGTGAGCATGATGAACAGCTTTCTCAATATTATGCTCGTGCACCGATTTCCTCTGTTTGTGGACAAAACTGTTTACGAGCTCTTAAATATATGCTGCTCGCATGCAAATTTTCTCACGTTCTCTCAAATATGCACTGCTCACGCACAAATGTTCTTGCGCGCTCTCAGTACACGGTTCGCTCTGTGAGATTATATGCAGACTCACAATTTGGGTCTTGTGTTCCCTCTTCCTTTCGTGCTTTTTGATATGATTTATATTAGTACACTATTTATTAACAATAACTAAAATGCTAAAATAGACTTATCATTTTTAATCTAATAACCATACCATTTTTGGCTGTATGTTATATGATGAGATTTTTCCAGTTTTAAACACTTAAAGACACAGAGAATAGACGTTGGATGTTAAGAATACGTTTTATTTTAAAAACATTTATTAAACATCTAAAAGGTGCACCATATTAATCAAATCAAAAACATTTAAAGTAAAATATAACGAACGCAAGCAGAAATGTAACTGATAGAAAATAGGGAAAAACGATAAGGTATTATACTGGACTATTCACTCTTCAAATAAATCTCACTATCAATCCCATTTTATCATGGCAACTAAAATAAAGTGAACTAGTCTCTGTTGTCTGTTGTCTTCCATATTGTTGATGAGATTGGAGGACATTTTCCTTGTCATCCTCTTCATTTTGAGGAGAAGCTGTTTCACAGGGCCCCTGAACACACATATTGACATGTACTGTGTTGAACAGTAGCCTACTACAGTAAAGTACTTCAATTATTCTGTTGTGGTAATACTATAGTTGCTATGGTAACACAACAAGCGTAATATAAACAAATGACCCAGTGCTGCAGTTTTTTTTTTTAACAATATAGGGTATATTATTATTTTACAATTCACCACACTTTACTATTCTTAATACTACAGTATGCTGAAGCATTCATTAACAAGTTGTAAATAATACTAGCCTAAAAAAAAGGCAGTACACTGTACCTAACGCTCAAAAACAATAGTATTTATTATAGTATTTATATATTTACCTTAACCTGTAGGTAAATATTGTAGCAACATGTAAACCATATCAACATTCTTGAGATAACAATTTGACAAGAGGATCTTTGGAGAGCAAAAGCACGAAACGAGGAGAAAACAATTAAGGCACAATTGTGAGCCTGCATCGTCTGACGGAGCGAGAGCAGATCATCCGCACGTGAGCAGACTGTTTTGAGTGCACGCGAGGAGTTTTGTCTACGGATAAAGGAAACCGGAGCGTTCGCTCGCGTACATGAATGCGCTCTCCACGTGTAATACTGCGCTTACGACAGTTGTCAGTGGAATATGAACGTACCTCCATCTCGCAAATGTACTGTCTTCTGCCATTTTCATCTATTTGCCGCTTTTCCGCTGCGCGTTAGAGCGTAACATTACTGCGAACCGGGCTGAGCCAATAGCCCCGGACCTCGAGCTCAGAGGCTGAAATCAATCCGCGCTCAAAGTTAAAAGTTCCAGTAGCCAGAGGGAGATTAATGACAACACACACGTATGTTTAACTCACCACCAACAGGAAATAGAACTGCGGTATTTTTTAAATGTTAATGTCTTGCGGGCGAAAAGTTTGTTGTAACGCACGCGTTACTGAACATGTACCGAGTAAAATATTACTGAAAATGTAAAAGTAATGCCTTACACTACTGCGTTACTGGAAAATGTAATAAGTTACTGTAATACATTACTTTTGTAACGCATTACTCCCAACACTGCTTCTCAATCACAGCTTCCCCTTCGCAATTTGCTCTTTCTCAAAAGAATGAAGACTGTTAGAGTAGCTTCCACAAACCCTATAACTTTAAATTCTGTGAAGGCTTGGCATTCGGTTAGACGACTTGATGGTAAATCATGTTTAACATCAGTTTATACTCCAATTTGTAATAATCTAGATTTTCCCCCAGGTATTAGTGATTCACGTTTTCAACAGTGGGATCATAAGGGACTTTCTAAACTAAAAGATTTTTTTGATAATAATGTTCTCATGTCTTTTAGTCAGATTTCACAGAAATATTCTCTTTTCCGCTACTTACAAATAAGAAATTATATTCAAAAAGATACAACACTTCTTACTAATTCAAGTTCTTCAGAAATTGAAAAGCAGCTATTTGAGTTGCACTCGATTAAATCTATAAGTTCATTTTATAGTCTGTTATCGGAGTATGCAAATACAACTACTCATTCTCTTAAAATAATCTGGGAAAGAGAACTTAATATTCAAGTAGCAGATGAAGATTGGAATATGGTTTGGAAAAATGCTAAGAATTTGAGCATATGTAATAAAGTAAGAGCAATCCAACTTAAGATTCTTCATAGAGCTCATATTTCTCCTTTCCAGCGTAGTAAATTTAGAGCTGATTTCTCTCCACTCTGTCCCAAGTGCAAGACAGAAATAGGTGACCTTACCCACTGTTTCTGGTTTTGTAACAAAATTCAGAGGTTCTGGTTGAGGGTTTCCGAAGAAGTGAGTAAAGTTTTGGGTGTTTCTGTGGTTCCAGATCCAGCATCTTATCTGTTAGGAATGTCCCCTCCTGTAAGTCTTGATAAGTACAAAATGAGGCTTTTCAATTTTCTTATTTTTAATGCAAGAAAATGTATACTTTTACAATGGATCTCAGATAAGGCTCCCTCTGTTAGGATGTGGCACAGAACTATTCTTGAATACGTGTCGTTAGATTATCTGACCTGTATTGTACATGATAAAAGTGGAGTTTTTCATAAAATCTGGGAACCTTACCTGGCATATACTGATTTTGATACTGCTTCTATCCTGGCAAGAGGATTTATTTAAGAATGTTATGGTTGTTTTTATTGATTGTTTCACACTTACTATTAATACTTCAATATTCTTTTAATTTTCCAGACCTATTGAACTCCCATGTATGTATATGTGCACCTGTAAAGCCCTATTTGTGTACGTGAGCTGAACTGTACCTTTTTGTTGTTTTATTATTATTATTTTATTTTTTTTCCTTTTTTTTTCATTTGTTTAACTGCTGTTGTCATTGTATCATCAGTATTTTGTAAGGATGTTATTTTATTTATTTATTATTATTTGTTTGTGTGTATATATATATATATATATAAAGCAAAAACTTAATAAACATATATAAAAAAAAAAAAAAAATAAAATAATGCAACACATCATTAACAATAATTGCTTTTTGTGTACAGCAAAGCAAGATAAAAGGAAAAGTGTTCTTCCCAGGCAAGATTAAAGTGTGCTTCAAAGGACCAACTAGATATCTGAGATAAGATTCACTTGCATTATTTTATTTTGATTTGTAAAAATTATAATTATTTTAATTATTAATTAGTATATAATTACATAAATAATTAATTTTAATTTCTTTATATTTACTTTTATTCTTATTATTTCTGTACTGTAACAATTACATGTTTCAGTATTATATAATATGTTGTTATTGTGCTATATATAATGAGAATATTTTGGGTTTCTACTGGTTGTATTTTCTATGTATTGTATACACTGATCAGTGATATGAAAAACAACCAGTATAACACACACACACACACACACACACAATTTCAACTCAATTTTTATATTTATATTTTCTCTATTTCTTGATTTTTTTCCTGTTATTAAAATTGTATCTAATATTTTTCTGCCATATTTTAATTTGGCTGTACAAATTTTTTGGACTGCGATTTTCAGTCTTTATGTTAGAGAAAATGTTGATTTAAAAGAGTGATCTGCGAGGGGTGTACTCACTTATACTGAGCACTATATATATATATTCATTCATTTTCTTTTCAGCTTAGTCCCTTTATTAATCTCAGGTCGCCACAGCGGAATGAACTGCCAACTTATCCATCATATGTTTTACACAGCGGATGCCCTTCCAGCTGCAACCCATCTCTGGGAAACATCCAGACACACACATACACTACAGACAATTTAGCTTACCCAATTCACCTATACCATATGTCTTTGGACTGGGGGAAACTGGAGCACCCGGAGGAAACCCACACGGACATGGGAAGAACATGCAAACTCCACACAGAAACACCAACCAAATTTTATTCTGGGTTTTCTGTACATAGTTATACAAATATAAAAAGAATATCTCTTAAAAAATAAAAGCATAAAATATGATCAGAATGTTCCTTTCAGTTTTTCACATTCACATTTTCTATATTAAAGATCAATCAAGCAATCACTTTTTTATTTATATAGTGCTTTTAACAGCATATTGTTAAAGATATAAACAGAATCAAATATACCCTTTATGTTATATTCCAAATACATATTTAGATCACGTTTCATAATCCTACACAGTAAATGAATGAATAAATAATTCTTGTTATCATTCATTCATTTTTAAGAATAAATAATGACACAAGCACAATTGTTGCAAGATTAATTATATCTTTATGCAAATTGATCATTTATTTTATGTTAATTGTACTTAAAGTGTGTCTAGATTAAAAGCAAATACAAATTTCGTTTTATATTATTTGTGGCCGAGACGGGATTCGAACCCATAATTTTGTGTATTTTTCTTGTCCCACCTACCTTCATTCCTATTGGTTAGACAGCGCTCTGCACCTACGTGCGACTGGCCTTCGCGTGACAGGCGGAGATACTGTCCACTATACTAACGAGGAGCTGAGGACAGAAAGCCCCCGTTCTCACCCCACACAGATCAGCAACGTAATCCATTCCTAACAGCATTGTCTGCAGCGCTGGCCCTAAAGACCTCGGCTGACAGCAAGAGGAGTGTTGCCCTCTTCTTCAGCACTTCTGGCAGAGTGTGCGTGCAAGCGTTGGTGGTATAGTGGTGAGCATAGCTGCCTTCCAAGCAGTCGACCCGGGTTGGATTCCTGGCCCACACATCACCTTTGTCCTCTGTAATCCTACATGGCCAGCGGCTACAGTTGTGAAGTTCTCCTCTGACCTGCGGGTAGATCAGTGCAAATTGCGATGGCTTGGCTCCGCAGTCTGGGCATGTCTATTTAGCGCCGAAACACAAACAAAGTGTGCCTTGGTAGAAAGCCTTCTTTTTCTGCACTTCTGTGCAGCTTGGTGCATTTTCTGTAGTGCCGACCCCAAGGATCTTGGCTGACAGCAGGAGGAGGGTTGAAAACTGGCCTTGGGGAGGTTTTTCTTCATTAATATTCCTTGCTTCCTCGTCAGTCTTTGACTGGTCATCAGCAGTAACTTGAACAGTGCACCACACAGGGGAACGTTATTAGCATGTTTTGCAGCAAACAAAGCACGCCGTTCATTCTTACACATGGCCCAGCTTTTACTCCACAAAATGTCAGCCCGACCTGTCATGAGCTGCATCCAGTCAACCCTTGGAATGACATTCGAACCGGGGGAGCTCATTACAGTGAATACAGGGTGACAGAAGATGAGAACTCCGCCACTGCAGCTTGAAATTATCGACCTCCGTTTTTTTGGTGAGGTTGTACCTTTGAACGCTTCATCTAACCTCAAGGTCGGAACGAGATGGGATCCATACTCGGCATGTTTTTTTTCTGGGGAGTTTTTTCTTCGGCCAGAGCCCACACAAAGAACTCCTTGGTTGAAAGCTTTCCTTTTCTACGCTTCTGTGAGAGGATGTCCACAAGCGTTGGTAATATAGTGGTGAGCATAGCTGGCTTCCAAGCAGATTCCTGGCCAATGTATTCCTTTTGGCTGCCGTAATATTACATGGCCAGGCGCCACCCTTGTGAAGATGTCCCATGACTCGTGAGTAGATCAGTGCCTATTGCGAAGGTTGGGATCCGTTTGCTGGACATGTTTTTTTTATATAATACTATTATACTTTAAATTATTCTTAAAAATATTTATAAATGTTTAAAAGTAGGGTTCAAGTGTATTTCTAGTTGTAACTAAATATATATTTTAAAAATACAGATATAGTATGTTAAAAGCACATTTTAGTTCAATTTCATGGTGTCTCAAAATAGCACAGTTGAGTGCACTTAGATGGTATTAAGTTCATTTTAACATATACTTAATACTACTTTTTAGTACATTAAGTGCAAAATTAGTGTGTTGAAAATAGAGCACTTTTAATACATTAATGAAAAGTGTACTAAGTATAATTAAATAAAGTGTATTTTAGTGCACTTTTTTTTTTACCTGGGCACACACAGAGCAGTAAACACATGCACACACACACACACACACTGACACACACAAACAGCAGTGAACACACACATGCATGCACAAATACACACACATACACACAGATCTCTTTTTTACTTACACACACACACACACACACACACACACACACACACACACACACACACACACACACACACACACACCATCTCACTGCTACTGACTGCTCCTGCAGAGGATTATGGGTAAATCTCTCCTCAGTCTTCAGCTCAGTTTCACTGATGATCCAGGACCAAACCCAAACCCAGCACAGAGCGGCTCAGTGAATGTGGTCTGGACTGAGTGGATGAGGCTCATTGTGTCTCTATAGATGTTGTAGAAGATCAGAGTTCCTGCACTGTGATCCACAAACACTCCTATTCTACTGCTGAGAGACTTTACTGTGAGATCAGTGCGTGTGTTATTGTGTCTGAATGAGAATCTGGAGGAAGAGCAGATCAAACTCCAGGACTGAGCATTATATCCAAACACGCACTCAACACCTCCTCTCTTCCTCCTGATGCTCTTATATGACACTGATATACACACATAACCTCCACTCCAGTCAATCTCCCAGTAACAGCGTCCACACACACTCTCTCTGCACAACACCTGAGGATCATCATCAAATCTGTCTGGATGATCAGGATACGGCTGATTCTCTCTCACACACTTCACCTCTCTGTTCTCCTCAGACAAAATGAGAAGAGTGTGTGTTGTGTTTAGATCCAGTGTGAGGAAACAGACATCTGAACACAAGAACAGACACATTTTAAAATATAGCTGCAAGCAGCCATTAAGAGGCCAAGCACTTTACAGCCAGAATGAGCAAAGCAGTCCAGAGGCCAAAAAGGGTAGCAGAGTTACAAATTTGATGTGTTGTCGTCAGTGTTAAGTGACAATGAAGAACCTAAAGTTGTGTGTCAATATATTTAAGCATTGCAGAGAGACAGCCTCAGATGCAGTTTGGCATTATACCAGCACATTTGTCGATGCTGTAAACAAAAACCATTTTGCTTATTGACATGAATTTCACAACACTTAGTCATCATGGTCTGACGATGATCCGAGTTTGCAGGAGTTTGCAAAAGAGTTTTTTTTTAAACAAAATCAATATGGCAGACAGGAAGTTGAGTTCATTTTGGCATATTTGGTATCAATAGTCTCGGCATGATCCAGGGAATATAACAAGACACATGTCATGTCAATAAGGAATGTTTAGAAAAAGTTATTAGCATTTTTCAAAAATTGCTTATAACTTTTGGCCACAAGGTGGCGTTGCTCTAGAAAATTGAGTACCTTCAGGGTATGGTGTCGAAGATGCATACCATGTTTTGTAATGATATGTAAATACGTTTGTGAAATATAGCATTTTTGACAAAAATCTAAACGGGCGACGCCCAAAATGGCTGACCTGGGAAAATCGGACATTATTCGACTCGGCATGCTCTGTCGGATGTGACGAGACCAGTTTTATGAGTTTTGGATGAAGGGCTGAGAAGATATAAGCAAAATGCAATTTTCTGTATCTCCAGACCACTAGGGGGCAGTGCTCTGAAACGCTGCAGATAACCTCAGACCATGGTTGTCATAACACACACCAAGTTTTGTGTGAATACGTCAATGCGTTTTGGAGATATTGCTTCAAGTCCACTTTCGCAAGCTCTACGTTAGATTTGTTTGCAAGTTAAACAATAATGGTTGGTCGAATCAACTTGAATTCCATAACTTTTGGTCAGCATGGTCTGTAGATCATGTGACTTAATTTTGGTGAAAATTGGATAAACGGCCTGGGACAAGTTTGACCAAACAGGTTTTGCGAAAAATACAAAATAGCGAAAAAAATTCATGACGGAAAATGACGTCATAAGGTGTGTTTGAATCGGCTTAAGCCAAGGATTCAGAGGAAAAATTTTGACTGTAGCCCATTTGGTTCAAAAGTTATAATGATAAACATAAGTGAAATTTTGGACAAGTGGTGGCGCTAAAGAGTTTGAGTTAGAGACTTCAGGTTTGCTGTGGTTCATGTCGACACTGCCCTCTATCATTGTGCCAAATATACAACTTTCCCGCATACGGTTATATGGGCTGCCATTCAAATCCGGCGGAAGAAGAAGAAGAAGAAGTGGAAGAAGAAATATAGCTGCAAGCAGCCATTAAGGGGCCAAGCACTTTACAGCCAGAATGAGCAAAGCAGTCCAGAGGCCAAAAACGGTGGCAGAGTTACAAATTTGATGTGTTGTCGTCAGTGTTAGGTGACAATGAAGAACCTAAAGTTGGGTGTCAATATATTTAAGCACTGCAGAGAGACAGCCTCAGATGCAGTTTGGCATTATACCAGCACATTTGTCGATGCTGTAAAGAAAAACCATTTTGCCAATTGACATGAATTTCACAACACTTAGTCATCATGGTCTGACGATGATCCGAGTTAAATTTGGTGATATTTCGGTATACGGTCTAGCAGGAGTTTGTAAAAAAGTACTTTTAACAAAATGAATGTGGCGGACAGGAAGTTTAGTCAAATATGGCATATTTGGTATCAATGTTCTCGGCATGACCCAAGGAATAAGTGGAGATCATTTTTTATCACAATAAGCATACGCAGTCTAAAGTTATTAGCAAATTTATGAATCATTATTGATGGTTAGTGAACGGTTCATAACTCGTGACCACTAGGTAGCGCTGTTACCAAATTTATGTGTTGGGGTCATTGTGAGTTGCCAATGACAGACCTAAAGATCAGTGTCAATATGTTTAAGTATTGCAGAGTCGCAGCCTCAGATGCACATTGTGCTAACACATTCGTTGATGCTGTAAACGACAACAGTTTCGCTAATCGATATGATTTCCATAACTTTTGGTCAGCATGGTCTGAAGATGATCAGAGTCAAATTTGGTGAAAATTGAATCAACGGTCGAGGAGTTTGCAAAAAAATGTTTTTGAACAAAATCAATATTGTGGACAGGAAGTTTTCTGTAATATGGCATGTTTGGTATCAATGTTCTCGGCATGACCCAAGGAAAAATTCGATGTCAATTTTACCACATTAAACCTATGCAATCAAATTTTTTTTGCCTTTTGCAAGATTCATTATTGATGGTCAGTTAAGGGTTTATAACGCACAACCACTAGGTGGCGCTGTTGCCAAATTTATGTGTGGTGGTTATTGTGAGGTGCCAATGACACACCTAAAGTTCAGCGATAATATGTTCAAACATTGCAGAATTACAGCCTCAGACGATCTTTGACATCGTGCCAGCACATTTGTCGGTGGCGTAAAAACAAAAACCGTGTCGCGCATCAACATGAATTCCATAACTTTTTGCCAGCATGATCTGAAGAACATCGGAGTCAAATTTGGTGAAAATCGGAAAAACGATCTAGGAGGAGTTCGAAAAAATAGGTTTTCAACCAAAAACAAAATGGCGGACAGGAAGTTGAGTTCATTTTGGCATATTTGGTATCAATGGTCTCGGCATGATCCAGGGAATATAACAAGACACATGTCATGTCAATAAGGAATGTTTAGAAAAAGTTATTAGCATTTTTCAAAAATTGCTTATAACTTTTGGCCACAAGGTGGCGTTGCTCTAGAAAATTTTGAGTACCTTCAGGGTATGGTGTCGAAGATGCATACCATGTTTTGTAATGATATGTAAATACGTTTGTGAAATATAGCATTTTTGACAAAAATCTAAACGGGCGACGCCCAAAATGGCTGACCTGGGAAAATCGGACATTATTCGACTCGGCATGCTCTGTCGGATGTGACGAGACCAGTTTTATGAGTTTTGGACGAAGGGCTGAGAAGATATAAGCAAAATGCAATTTTCTGTATCTCCAGACCACTCGGGGGCAGTGCTCTGAAACGCTGCAGATAACCTCAGACCATGGTTGTCATAACACACACCAAGTTTGGTGTGAATACGTCACGGAGATGCGTTACGGAGATATTGCTTCAAGTCCATTTTCGCAAGCTCTACGTTAGATTTGTTTGCAAGTTAAACAATAATGGTTGGTCGAATCAACTTGAATTCCATAACTTTTGGTCAGCATGGTCTGTAGATCATGTGACTTAATTTTGGTGAAAATTGGATAAACGGCCTGGGACAAGTTTGACCAAACAGGTTTTGCGAAAAATACAAAATAGCGAAAAAAATTCATGACGGAAAATGACGTCATAAGGTGTGTTTGAATCGGCTTAAGCCAAGGATTCAGAGGAAAAATTTTGACTGTAGCCCATTTGGTTCAAAAGTTATAATGATAAACATAAGTGAAATTTTGGACAAGAGGTGGCGCTAAAGAGTTTGAGTTAGAGACTTCAGGTTTGCTGTGGTTCATGTCGACACTGCCCTCTATCATTGTGACAAATTATACAACTTTCCCGCATACGGTTATATGGGCTGCCATTCAAATCCGGCGGAAGAAGAAGAAGAAAAATAGGAACGCTAACAGAAGCAATAGGTGCCTTCGCAGCGTTGCTGCTTGGCCCCTAACTACAGCTGTGTGTGTGTGTGTGTGTGTGTGTGTGTGTGTGTGTGTGTGTGTGTGTGTGTATGTGTGAGAGAGTGTGTATGTGTATGTGAGTAAAAAAACAGATCTTCTGTGTGTGTGTGTGTGTGTGTGTGTATGTGTGTGTGTGTGAGTAAAAAAACAGATCTTCTGTGTGTTTGTGTGTGTGTATAAATATATATATATATATATATATATATATATATATATATATATATATATATATATATATATATATATATATATATATATGTGTGTGTGTGTGTGTGTGTACGTGTTTGTGACATATCAGGACACAAATCTGTATAATGACATAGGTATGACACAGGTATTACAAAAAGGAGGTGAAATATGAGGACATTGGTGATGTCCTCACTTCTCAAAAAGCTTCTAAATCACACAGGATGAGTTTGTTCAGGGAGTAAAGCTGTACACTGTCTCCTGTGATGGTTGGGTTTAGGGGTATAGTGGGGTGAGGGCAATATAATATACGCTTTGATCTGTATAAAATGAATAGAAGCCTATGTAATGTACCCACTTTTCACAAAAACAAACATGTGTGTGTATGTGTGTGTGTGCCTGTGTGTGTATGTGTGAGAGAGAGAGTGTTTGTGTGTGTGTGAGTAAAAAACAGATCTTCTGTGTGTGTGTGAGAGCGAAAGAGAGAAAGAAAGAGTGCTTCTGTGTGTGTGTATGTGTGTGAGAGAGTGTGTGTGTGTGTGTGTGTGTGTGTGTGTGTATGTGTGTGTGTATAGTCCTACATTTGCGTGGTCCTGCTGTAATCCTCATGTCTCCTCCATGATCCAGACTGTAAACACACACAGATGGAGAGAATGAGCTGTTGAGTTCTTCAGATAATAAGCTAAAGCTAGCACTGAGCTGCTCAGCTACACGCTCCAAACTCTTCAGCTAAAACACACAACACTTGTTGGTTCCAGCTGGGATGCACAATGAATCTAACACAGTGCGTTCTTTTACTGTGATGTTGGTGAAGCGAGCGCAGATACTGCTCATGTTGATGGAGACCCCCTGCTGCAACATTCATTTATTACACTGATGACACTTAGCTTCGCCATCGTTCTTCACCACATGCAGACTTTGAGCACATGTTGCAGTCCATCTCTAAACTATGTTCAGATTATTAAAGCTGCTCGCCAGCGCCCAAGTTCCTGACAGATTACCAAGTGAAAAAATACACATGTGTGCACAGAGAAGAGGAATACATATATGTTCATTTTAGAACAAGAGTCTGAACATTAATCTAAGGCCCAATCCCAATTCTACCCCTTAACCCTTCCCCTTACCCAGACCCCTCGTTTTGCGCGTGCCCGCCAAGGGGTAGTGGTGTCCCAATTCTCTTTAGCTTGAAGGCGAAGGGCTAAGGGCAAGGGGTATACACCCCTTCAAACGAAGATTTTTCAGGAGCACACTTGAAACGAAGGGGTAAGAATATTTCCCAGAATACACCTGCCACAACGGCAGTATAGCTGAACCCGGAAGTAAGGAGATCCACTAATTAGTATTTTTTGTCATTATTACGAATTTTTACGACAAATAAACACGTTTTAATATATTCATAACCGCGTTCATGTTTAACCATCATGCTTTAAAAAAAAAACGCAAAAAAAAAACGCTTAATTTCGTGATCTATAATCCCTAATAATAACTCCTGTACAGCAGTTCCACAACATTCTGACACTCGATAACACTCGAATACCCTGTCAGAAAAGTCTAGTGGCTGAGAATGAGCTTTTTACAGTGTCTGCTATAATGTTAATGTTGTTTTCGTGTGTTTACATAGATGAATATGGCCACAGTGTAAATGCGCAGTACAGTTACGATCTTATTGCCACATTAGATCGTTATGATAACATAATATATGCCTTCAGTGATTTCCTGAAGATAAACACCAAAAAATAACACTACTGGAATAACAACAGCAGTCGTGATCGTCTGATCTCATATGAAGCAAGAGATCGCGATGACGTATGATGACGTGTTCAGGTTGTGAAGTGCTGTCCTAATTCTTAGGGGTAAGTTTTGAAGCCCTTGCCCTTAACCCTTGGTTGTAAGGGGGAAGGGGAAGGGGTAGGGGTACAAAAATAGAATTGGGATTGGGCCTAAGTGTCTGATTCCAGAATCTGAATCCATGTTCAATCCCCAACCCTATTCCTGACCTGATATTGTAGGATTCTTCAGCAGAAATGGAGGAAGAAGTTTCTCTGCTCAGCTCAAATACAGCTGAAACTGTACAGTGTGTCCCGCTTAATGTCAGAACTGCCCCAATACACTCAAACATTTACAGATCAGATTCATTTCAGACTCTGTCCTCACCCCATAACCCTCACAGAAAACTGAAAATCAGAAAAGACCTTTTTACTGTCTTTTTAAAGCCATTCAGTGTAAAGCACAAGGGCAGTGATGCTCCACATACTTGAGTTTGTCCAGTGTGTAGTTTGGATCCTCCAGTTGTTCAGAGAGCAGCTTGACTCCTGAATCTCCTGGATGATTGTAGCTCAGATCCAGCTCTCTCAGGTGTGAGGGGTTTGAAGTCAGAGCTGAAGACAGAAAACCACAGCCTTCCTCGGTCACCATACAGCCAGACAATCTACAAACACAGCAATAGTCCACATCACACAGTTGGACAATCACACATCTCTTTGTGTTGTGAAGATGCTGACTGCTGTTTCTGCTCATGTGAACAGCAGTGATGAAAACACACATCCTGATTACCTCTCCTTATTGATCAAGCCCTGAGATCAGCAAACACACTCACACAAATAATGTATCATCTTAATATGATCTCCCTCTGAATGAATGAAATGTTACAGAGGTTTAAAATGTCTAATCTAGTGTAGGGCTGTGTGATGTCAGAAAATATTTATTAATAATCGCCTTTAACAATATCTGATAATATCGTCTCTCCCTCACATCTGTCATGAAACTTGCCCACACAACACTGCTGGCCTGCACACACACATTTACATTTGTGTTAAATGTGAACACGATCTCTGAAGAGAAATATTTGGAGAAGAAGGAAACACTGAACTCCTCTGAATGACCAAAAACACCCAGGCGGGACAGAGCAGCAGACAGATGCTGAGCAGCTTATCTTGGAGGATGCCCAGCACAATCTCAATGCAGCTTCACACTCTCGTCCCCCCCTACATCAGACCATCATTAAGACACATTTATTAACTACTAAAACTGTGGACAGGCAAATATTATATAGCCTATAGATACTGTCTAGCCAGTGGTCAAACTAATATGTGTGTAATGTGTTGAGCCCAGTAATGTGGAAGCTCCGTCTTCCGTAAGTAAACACTTTCTTTTGGAGTGTCGGTCGCTGCCTTGTCAGTCGTATTGCTGGTTTTGGTGTAGGTGGTCTTAGTAAGGGCTACTTTCCTATTGACTTGCACCGTTATCATTTGGTGTGCTGGCTAATGCGGTTTTTAAACCTGGCTGTGTATACGCGGCTGTTGGATGTCTGTGTTGATGCTTGTCGTGGGCTTATTGCTTGCTTTTATAAGTGTTTATGTGGTGCTCCAGGACCCATTCTCGCCCTCTGGCTTGTGGATAACTAATATGCTTTTTTACTCATCTCTGGATCTGCATTACCTTAACCATAAGACCCGGTCGAACCTGCCTGTCAGTCTCTACAATCAATGTGTTGTTCTTGGAATCGCGCGCCGCCCTGCTACATACATCGGGGTTCCTGTTGCAAAAGTTGTTCGAGATCAACGTGGGTCATCAGATATATCGGTTCTCTGGTCTCCCTTTCGCCGGTCACGTCCTCAGGCACGTCATGATGATGGACACGAACATTTCAGAAATCTTAGTCATTTAAAATTTGTCTCATTAAGACATTTACCAGACATCGCAACAACGGTTCAGCGTCCTGTGAAAATGGCTCTAGTAAATGCTAGCTCATTGTCAAATAAATCTTTTATTCTAAATGACTTTTTTACTTCACATGCTTTGGACTTCCTATTTTTGACAGAGACTTGTTTGAAACACGGGGAAATGTCATCTCTTGGCGAGTTATCTCCTTCTGACTGTTCTTTTTTCAGCACTCCAAGGCCTAGTGGACTTGGTGGTGGCCTAGCCACAGTTTTTAAAAGCACTTTCAAATCTAAGCTTTAGCATGTTGACGGCCTTTCAAGTTTTGAAGCACAAATACTAAAGACTGGTCTAAATGGCCGCTTTGTCTGTGTGCTGGTCTATAGAGCTCCCAAAGTTAAAGTTAGTACAGCCTTCATTGATGAATTTTCTGAGTTCCTGTCTGATTTGGTGTCTCGTTGTGACAGGATGTTGGTTTTAGGTGATTTTAACATTCATGTTTGTTGCCAATCTAAGCCTATGGTTAAAAATTTTATGAGCCTGATAGATTCATTAAATTGAGTTTAGTTTTAGTTGAATTTTAATCAAGGCCATACTCTAGATCTTGTTTTGACCTATGGGTTTTCTGTACATATGCATGACATGTTTGATGCTGGTATTTCTGATCATTTTCCTGTGATTTTTGAACCTATTATTCCATATAATCAGCCCATCCTTTCTCAACCTGTCTCTCTCATGTTTTCCATGCAAATTCTGCTCTTGAGTTTTCTAATTCTTACACCAAGTTTCTTTCAAATGCTGATGCTTCCTTGCCATCTTGTTCAGACACTGAACAACTTGCTGAAACTTTTAACTCTGTTTGCCATTTTGCTTTAAATGAAGTTGCTCCTCTTAAATTTAAGAGGTCTAGGGTTAGTTCAATTCCTCAGCCCTGGTTAAATTAATCTACCCTTACTCTCAGGCAAGAGTGCAGAAGGGCTGAGCGCAAGTGGAAAAAGGATGGGCTTTAAGTTTCCTACCAGATGTTAAAAGACTGCTTAAATTCATATCAAGACTCGGTCAGTGAGGCTAAATCTAAATATTTTTCAAATTTCATTGCTAAAAGTGCAAGTAAGTCAAAAGTCCTTTTAAAACCATAAATTCAGTTCTTAACCCAACTGTTTGCTCTGTTCCTGTTGTCAATCTAGAGATGTGCATAAAGTTCTCTGGCTTTTTTGCTCAGAAAATACAAGATATTAAATCAAACCTCTTTCCCACCGACATAGATCACTCTAATTTGGTCCCTCCATCCAGCAGTTTCACAAATTTTCAGCTTGTATCTTCTTCTCAGCTACTTAATATAATTTCTCAGTTGAAACTCACCTTTTGTCCTTCAGATGTACTGCCTTGCCATCTATTCAGAAAGGTTTTAGATACAATCTGCCCTTCACTCTTAGCCGTCATAAACAGCTCAATTAATAACAGGGTTTTTCCAGATGTCTTTAAACATGCTGCTGTACAGCCCCTATTAAAGAGGCCTCATCCTGCTGTGCCTGGCCACTACAGGCCCATATCTAAACTCTCATTTATCTCAAAAGTTTTAGAGAAAATTGTACTTTCACAATTGACCTCATATCTGGACATTTTTAATATTTTAGACCTGTTTCAATCTGGGTTTAGAGCAAAACACAGCCCTGAGTCTGCATTACTGAAAGTCACAAATTACATTTTACTCTCCATGGATTTAATACTTTTAGACCTAAGCGCTGCTTTTGATACTGTAGATCACAACATTTTATTGAAACGACTTGAATGTGTTGTTGGAGATCAGGGCCTTGCCTTACAGTGGTTCTCCTCATATCTAAAGGGGAGATCATTTTCTGTAAATATTGGATCCTTTACTTCACCACCTAAACCCATTCATTGTGGTGTTCCACAAGGATCCATTCTTGGCCCTCTATTATTTTCTCTTTATATGCTTCCTTTAAGCTCAATACTCCGCAAACTTACCATAAACTACCACTGCTATGCTGATGATCTCCAACTATACTTTCCTATCAAACTAGGAAAAGATTTATAATTAGAACACCTTTTCTTATGCCTAACCAACATTAGACCTGGATGACCAATAACTCTGCAACTAAATGAAATAAAACCGAAGTGTTATTATAAGGTCCTGCTGCTACCAACGATTCAATTAATACTCAGCTAGGATTCCTAAATGACAATCTGCACAATCACGCCAAGAACCTCTGAGTTACCTTTGATCCACTTTTGCAGTTTGACAAACATGTAAATGCAGCTGTGAAGAGCAGCTTTTTCCAGCTTAGATTGGTGGCAAAAGTTAAACCGTTTCTTTCTAAAAAAAGATTTAGAAATTGTAACACATGCTTTAATCTCCTCTAGGTTAGACTACTGCAACTCTTTGTACATTGGTCTACCTCAGTCAACACTCTCTCGGTTACAGTTGGTCCAGAATGCAGCCGCCAGATTAATAACAGGAACTAAGAAAAGAGATCATATCTCCCTTGTCCTTGCTTCATTGCACTGGCTTCTTATAAAATTTAGAGTTGATTTTAAAATCCTTCTTTTCACTTATAAAGCATTGCACAATTCTGCCCCGGCCTATGTCAGTAAACGTATTAAACCATATACAGCTTGTAGACCGTTAAGATCCCGTGACCAGTTTCTTTTGTCTGTCCCTCGGTCTCGCTGCTAAACAAAAGGTGATCGAGCTTTCTGTGATGCGGCCCCAAGGCTCTGGAACAATCTCCCTCTGAACATCAGGATTTCTCCTTCATTGGATGCTTTTAAATCTAATTTAAAGACTTATTTTTACTCTCTTGCCTTTGAGTGATGCATGCATGTTATTTCTTATCTGTATTTTAGTATTACTTATATACATATATATTTCTTTTTCTTATATTTTTAATACCAGTTTTTATTTATTTACTTATTTTTTGTATTGTAAAGCACTTTGGATCAACTACAGTTGTGTAAAATTGTGCTCTATAAATAAAGTTTGCCTTGCCTTTCCAAAGCGTGTGAGGGGCTTTAAAACTCATTGTATAATCATGAGAAAAAGTCCCGATCTTTCCTTCAGATATCTGGAGGTTTGTTTGGTTTATTTCTGTTTTAAAGTCATTATAGATGTCTGTCAGCCTGTTCATGTGGGTGAGATGGAGCAACTGACACATGAAATAAAGCTTTATCATATGCATTCATCAAAAATCTAAAGGGAAGTGTAGTGTTATTTTCTAGACCATTTACAGTTACATACTGGGCCTACATTTACTTGATAACTTCCGTATATTATCTTTCCCCAATAATGTTGATTATCTAATCTAATCTAAACTTATCTAATCAAATCCACATCGCCCAGCCCTAATCAGGTGTCGTTACTTTATGCTCCCTAAATTTGCAAATTTTAGACATATATTATATTATATTACTTTCACTACTTTCTAACCTGTGCAAATGCTAACTCTTATGTTTGGGATGGAACATGCTATCAGTTAACGTTAGCTAGCTCTCAGCTAAACATCACCTCTATCAGTTTAGCTTTAGTAGTCAGGTGTCTAAAGAAATATAGCGTTGTCCCACATGTTTCTGAGTGATAGTGACTGATGCACACTTGAACAGGGCACTCATATGGTGGAGGAGCAATATGACGCAGCCGCAGACAAGTGTATCACACGAGAACGTCAATGCCCATTCAAGATTCACAGTGAATTTAACAGTAATGTTAGCCATTTTCCAGACAAGCAGGCTCAACCAATGGCTATTGCTGGACCAAGTTCTAGACTGAATATTAGCAGGTCCTAGACTATAGAAAGAAACGTCTTGAGTCCGCACTCGAGTGCTACAGCCCTGACAGTCACAAACTTCAGCTTGTAGTTCAAACTTTATTGTATAAAGAGCAATAGAAAATGACCTGATCTTCATTTGTATATAATATTGTGGAAGATGATGTAAATAAACTCAAACAAATACAAGCCCGTTTTCTTAATATCTCTGTCACCAGCCTGACAGTCACATTCACACTGATGGACTATTATGGGACTTTTATTTTGTCAGGTGAGAAACACCTGATCAATATTCATGACTGCTGACTCTCCTTCACATACAGCCTTTCTGACAGAAGAACTTCAGTCAATATATTGTTTTATATGAATGAGTCATCAGGAATATTTTCAGATGCATTTGTAGAAAATAGTTCACCGGGTCCCTTACAGTAAAGTCTTGAATACACATGCTTATAGTGTGTCTTCATATTACTGTATTGGTTTAGATAATAATAAGTGTCATAAGACTTTTATATGTCTAAACTTCCCCTGCTGAAAAATCCAGCTTAAACCAGCCTAAGCTGGTTGGCTGGTTTTAGCCATTTCCAGGCTGGTTTCCAGGCTGGAAATGGCCAAAACCCCTCTAAAACAAGGCTGGTCGACCAGCTAAAACCAGCCAACCAGCTTAGGCTGGTTTAAGCTGGATTATTCAGCAGGGTCATCAGAGCACAAAAAATAGCCACTGAAAGAGGCTCCACATTTGGTAACCCAATATGTAACTATCTTGTTCTAGTCACTGTTGAGCGGAGAATACTTACCTCAGTGTCTCCAGTTTACAGTTTGGACTCTTCAGTCCATCAGAGAGAAGCTTCACTCCTGAATCCTGCATGTCATTATTACTCAGGTCCAGCTCTCTCAGGACACAGTTTGAGGATTGTAGAGCTGAAGACAAATTCTCACAGGACTGAACAGTGAGATTACACATGACCAATCTGAAAAAGAAGAACACAGATTACATTAACAGTGTGATTTTAGTAATGCATCTGATGTAAAAACAAACTATGAGGTTAATAATATCACTAAACTATTTGAATTTGTGTCAATTAGAATTATTGACGATTGTTATTTAATAAAACTGGATTTTAAATGCCATCTAATATTCTTGAATATTTTGAAATGTAAGAAAACCGCAATATTTCTGTTTAGATAAGAGGGCCACAAGACTTTATATTTTCAAGAACCTGCAAAATGCAAATGATCAGAGCCTGTCAAAACTGCTGCAGGGTCCAGAAACCTCCTCAGACCTCATCCACATTGCTTCTGTTGTTTTGTTGACAGAATTAACCAAACATTTGACAAATTCCTAAATATATCTTTCCAATAAACCAATTCAAAGATAAACTATAAATATGATCATATAAAGATATAAAATCTGAATAAAAGATTTAGATGTAATTAAATAAAATAATAATTAAAATACACTGCTTTTATGAACTGTATAAGAAAAAGAGCAACTTTCATTTGAAAAAGCAGCTTTTTGCAGTTTATCCACTAATGCTCTTAAATATATCTGGACATTTACATCTAAATCAAAACACTTTTTGTTGTTGTTGAGTGTAAAATCATTTACCTCAGTGTCTCCAGTTTACAGTTTGGACTCTTCAGTCCATCAGAGAGAAGCTTCACTCCTGAATCCTGCAGGTCATTGTTACTCAGGTCCAGCTCTCTCAGTAGACAGTTTGAGGATTGTAGAGCTGAAGACAAACTCTCACAAGACTGAGCAGTGAGTTTACAGCCCTGTAGCCTGTGTAGAGGACAAAAAGGACATTGTATTTTTTGTGTGAGTGTGCATGTAATTTTTGAAGTCCCCAGGAGGAATGATTTCTCCTCATAGGGAAAAGGAAAAGACTCCTTTCAGGGCTCGGCAATAAAGACTGCCCGATGGCCCGGGGCCAGCATGCGAGACGCTCGGGCCATTGTATAGAATGGTTACTGGCCCGATCGACCCATATCACAGTGTATTATGATTATAGCCATACGGAAGAATGAGAGAATGATGATAGGGCGGGATGTCATTCCTACTGGCAAATGTGCACTTCATGTCTGATACGAAAGTGAATGCATGCTGCAATATTACCGAGAGCTGTTTATCCGTTAGGCAAAATTGACCGTTACCATCTGATAATCTTTCCATACTTTAACCTTGTAATATATTGTATTAGGCCTATTGCTTTGTTCATTTCTGCACTGACACATCGAAAGAAAGATCAACATTAATCTGCTTCATGATCTGATGCAGTCCTTTATCTGTTATTTCTCTCTATAATTTAAGCCTATAATGCAGAATTCTAGCCAACGTTTCTTTAATAGATTGATTAATTCAATAGATAGATTTTTACTTTACTAATGAAATGAGGCTCTGTATGAGAAAGTCTGACCTCTCTGATTTATATTTTGTGTTAAAATTAAAGTGCAGATTTTCGCTTATAACATATTATATACACAACTGGTTAAAAGTTTGGGGTCAGTATGATTGTTGAATGTTTCAAATAAGCTTCTCCTGCTCACCAAGGCTGCATTTATTTAATCATAAATACAGCAAACATTGTAAAATTGTAAAATGTTACTGCGCTATAAAATAACTGTTTAAATGTAGTTTATAATTTAATTTAATCATTTATTCCAGTGATTTTTAAAGATGAATTTTCAGCTTCATTACTCCAGTACTCCAAATTATTATTGTTGTTATTATTATTATTATTATTATTATTATTATTATTATTAATGGTAATAGTAATAAAAGCAATAATGACTGGAGTAATCATTTTATTTGAAACTACATACAATAAGAAAGCAGTTATCTAAAATTGTAATAAATATTTAACAATTTAACATTTTTTTTTACATTTAATAAATGTCGCCTCGATGAACTGAATAATTTTGCTTAAAAAAAAAAAAAAAACATGAAAAACTTAATAAAGCTGAGGCCAAACTTTTGACCGGTAGCGTATGTATGTATGTATGTACAGTATATATATATATATATATATATATATATATATATATATATATATATATTAAGGGTGTAACGATACGCGTATTCGTATCGAACCGTTCGGTACGAGGCTTTCGGTTCGGTACGCATACGAACTGAACGATTCAGACAAATATCTAAAAAGATAAAAGAGAATAAGTGTACAGAATATAATGTTTTCAGTGCAACAATGCTCAACAAGGCATCCCATGACGTGACAGGCAACATCTGCCTTCCCCGCCCACCTACAGTCAGGCACACACTGCACTCAGGGTCGGAGTAAGCTCAACTGGCGCTCAAACCGAAAGTTATGCCACTTTCAATCCGAAAAAGCCGGCGGAGCTGGGTGTTGAGATGATGCGGGGTTTGTCCCGGACGAAAGCGAAGACCGAGGGGTGCTGAGATGATGCAGGGTTTGTTGCGGACAAAAGCGGAAGGGTGGAAACGCGCCGCGGACTGACTGCACAAAAGCTAGCAAAATGGCTAGTAACATTAATGTAATCCTCCTATAACCAACAGCGGGTCTGGCGTTTGGGAGAACTTTGCTTATTCCTGCTTTCAGATCCACTGAAATGGCAGGTGACGGTCAAAACAAGCAGGTCTCGGTTATATCCACATGTGCTGCCGTTAATCCGCGAGTCAGGTAATCAAAAAATAGGTCGCAAGATATTTAAGTATAAGTGGGTCACGCATGGGTAAGATCAATTATTGGTAATGCAAACTTTAACTATTTACTCAAAATATTAAGGTGTTTCAAGCAATCTTGACAGACTGGCACAAATATGCTTTTATTTAAAAAAAAAAATCGCTCGTCACGGCTATATGCGGTGAACATCTCCGTTCTCACAGGTTTCTGAGTTTTCTCATCATCAATCACTTTCAGTCTGGAAACATGTTCAGTGCTGCAAATTTTGTTTTAAGCCTGTCCTGCAATATCGTGTATTGAGGAGGATATAGGCAAAGATATTGAAGAGAGCTGAGACTATGACGACTTTAAAGATGATATTTAGCTTGTTTCGCATTAATGTAGATATATTACATGTTTTAATTACATTATTGAATAAAATGAATAGCATTATTATTTTTAATCATCATCATTAATAATAAATACACTAAAAATAATTTGACACACTTTCAGACTTCAGCACCACATGTCTTCAGCATGAATTGAAATAGATTTTCCCTCCTAAAGGAAAAAATATAATAATTTTTAAAATTGCAATGCGATTAGTCATGTATTCGCAATTTCACATAAAATCAGCATGCGAAAATTTAATTATTTCTATTGCGCTCTTTCTCTCTGCAGCAGCAGATCACGCGCTCTGGATAAGCGCACTACCATACACAGCCACATCTTGTAGCAAATTAATTTGCAACTTTGTTGTATAAAAAATAGGCTAAATAACAACATTTAATTAACAAACAAATGCAATAAAATTATTTGTAAAAATGAAACTACAGAAAAAAGAAAATGAAAAGAACTGAAACCAGCTCAAATGTTCTGTTCTGGAACAACAGGTGTTGCGATCAAATTAATTTGATGGAATAATTAACACAGACAGGCGCATTTTTCAGAAAATAGCCTTTTTTATTTTATTTAAAAATATGTTAGGCCTATATTTATTATATAGGCTATAATTAGTTTTAAATAACCTATATTAAATTACCACTCATTTTGGCTTTAACAAATTATTGAACAGATTATTAATAACTTATCAAAAACATTTTACTGAGCTCAGTGTCGGCCGTCACCGAATAAAGTCCAATCTTTCTTTAATTTTTTGGACTTTTGTTTGAAAGCTTAGTGCCATTGTAGAGGTCCAATTTACTGTTGTTTGATTTAAATTATAGCCTATATATGCGCCAATAAACAAGTCAAAGGAATGAGTGAATTAATAAAATGATTCTTAAATGTCGATATTGTTTTTACTCAAAAAAAAAAAAAACAAATGTTTTATAAAAATAAAATTAAACAATTTTCATAATTTATACGATTCAGTTAAATATAAGTTGGACATTTATGGGGCCATGTAACATGTTTTTGTGTTTGTTTTTTTCTGTTTGTTTCTGTTTTGTGTTTGTTCTAGTGATCTTTAATATATACTGGGCAGCTACGCAAAATATTTTCTAAAATGTCAAGCAGGAATTTGCCGATTAGCTTTAAATATGAAGACAAAGAAATATTAAAAATAACAAAAATAAAATGATAAAAAAAATACAAAGATAAAAAGTTAAGATAAATATAATAGTCCTTTATATGCTTTAAATCCTGCTATGTGTTGTTTCATATTCGTTTTTATTTCACTTGATGCATTAGTTATTTAATGTTTGAAAGCTGAAAGAAATAACAGCCGTCCTTTAAATCATTATTTTACCATCAAAATGTAGTATATCTTATATTATTATCAACTTTTGATATAAAACCGCTGTGTAATTTAATTGATTGTTAAAAATGAAATAATTTTATGGCATAACAGTGTTTAGTAGTTGCTTTCGCTTTCGTTCTTCACGGAAGCTTTAACAGAAGCGTGTGCCGCATTCACCTCTGAAGTGGCTACTCAGCCTGTAGCCTAGTTTGGGATTTTTTTCGTTGTGACGATTAAGCAAGAATCATAATGCATTGCATATTCGGCTCATTCTTCAGTAGCCTCAACACAGGCTGGTAGCCTAGATTAAAACGGATCGTTTATAAGAATGAGCGGTTAATAGATTAATTGATCGTTAATTTAAATGATCATTGATCATGGGATTTTGCAGAAACTGACATCCCTAGTTCAAAGTAAAAAAAAGAAAATTGCTTTGCTCATGCTTTTATGATGTTAGTTTTCATACAAGAAAAAGGTTTCAATCAGAGAAATCCTCTGGATTTTTTCCTTTTTTTTTTTTTTTGCTGTATCGAAAACATACCGAACCGTGACACCACGGTGTCGTATCGAACCGAACCGTGATTTTTGTGAACCGTTACACCCCTAATATATATATATATATATATATATATATATATATATATATATATATATATATATATATATATATATATATATATATATTAGTGCTGGGCCGTTATCGGCGTTAACGTGCTGCTTTAACGCAAGACTCTTATTGCGCAATAAAAAAAATATCGCCGTTAATCTACTCTCAAAGTTGGGTAGGGAGCTGGGTCTATTCTACGCAAGCTATGATGGCTTTCACCTTGATATACTAGCGTGGATGTATACCTGACCGGTGATCCGTCTGACAAAATAGTGCCCTTCTGAATCAAATCAGCAGGATGCCCTTCTGGATCTTTCATTTTCTTCGAAGACACTACCAGGGGCGGATCTATACCTCATTTGCCACCCCAGCACTAGTGTCCTAGTGTTCTAAAAATAAAAGCGTTTCCTCAACCGATTTACAGCAGCGACTCTCTATTTTGATGACATTAAAATAGTAATAGCATAGTGTGACGAGCGTCCCAATCATCTATCAGCATCGACCGGAAAAGCAAGGACGGACACCTGGAAGAGCTAGTCAGAAGCCAATCGATCCTTTCGGGTGATCAAGCGCCGGTGTTAAACCATAGCAGGCCACTAACCACCATTTCTGTTTAGTTCAGTTATGACTTTAGTTGGATTAAGGTAATCAAAAATCGCTGTTTCGAGCTTACCTGTCTTGAGAAACCCGTTCTTAAAGACTTACTTTTAGTCATTATTTGTGTAGCACACATATTCTGAATGCCTTCGGCAGAATTCAAATGAGCCATTTTAATCTAGATTAATTTTCAAAATTAATCTAGATTAAAAAAATTAATCTATGCCCACCTATAATATATATATATATATATATATATATATACACACACACACACACAATCAAATTTAGTTACATCTCAATTGTATTTTTTTAAATTGTCAGTTGTATTAAAAAAAAGTTATGCTGAATAAAAAGGGTAGGTATTACAATTATTGGCTTTTGACACATTATTTTAAATACTGTATGTGGCTAAGAAATAGCTATTAACTTCTTTTTTTTTTGGTGGGGCCAGTGAAAATTTTGGTAGGGCAAGCAAACATCTGAACCCACTGGCCCGATCGGGCCGGTAGAAAAAATCTTTAGCGTTGAACCCTGCCTTTGACTTTTCAGCATGTCTTTAATGGTCATAACATTGTGGAAGCACTGGAATCACTGAACACAGGGCTCTGGCTTTCACTTTCTAAGTCCAAATAAAGACATGATATTGGTGATTTTGATAGAGGGAACTCTCTGCTCAAAGCGTGTAAGTGAAAAATGGGCGTGGTTTGTTTTCATACCATGAGCTGATTGGATGTAGTAAAGTAGGCATTTCCTTCAGAAAGATCTAGAAAAGGGTTTCAGAAGAGTTTTTAACCTAACAGACTCCTCCTCCTCACCATTTCTGTCTGTTGTCAAAACTGACAGCTGGAGTGGCGTGGTTAAGCATGTTAGCCCCGCCCACTACCTCAGACATAATTTCACAATTTAACTGAAAATAAACAGGAAGTGCATTTTCAGATTTTAATTGAAGATTACAAGGGGAACACATTGTTTTTTTCTTAATGCCATGAACAGATGAATTGTTCACCACAAAACTAGCAATGTAAGCTAACAAAATCATACGGTTATATTTGATTTCATTTGTACTTTCATTTCATTTATAGTCAGATTTTCCAGTGTCACCATGTTGACAGCATCAGCTAAACTCTCCACTCAGGTTTTCTCTTTTCTTAATCATTCTGGAGGACAAATAAAACTTCATTTTTCTAGATTCTACCTCCAGTAGCTCTACCTATACCTATAATTCTCACTCCATAAAGTTTTTTTTTTCTCACTCCAAATGTTATTCTTAGCTGCTTAGTTTTGCTGGAGTGATCTCAGTAACATACTGACATTTATAATTTATACAATGATTTTAAATGACTTCCTTTATGCCGAGTTCAGACTGCATGATTTTAGCTCTGATTTTGACTTGCCGAGAGGTTTTGAGAAATCGCCGACAAATGCCTGAAATCACAGGCAAATCGGTGACAATCACACAGTATGAACTATCAAAGACGCGATATGAGAGAATTGCCGATGAGTTGCCGACACTCATGAGATATTTGGCATGCTAAATATCTGGAGCTGTCGGCGATTCAAATCATGTCGTGTGAAATGTGTTCTGATTGAAAATAACTTCTGCGATCACCTACAGCCAATGAGAGAGCAGCATACACTAGTGTGGGTATCTGCGGGCCAGCAGGAGGCTGGGGGAGAAGTTAAAAGCACTCATTTTCAGAGGAAAAACTAGTGTAAATATGTCAGGAGCTCTGTGTCTGTTTCACGTGTCATCTGAGCAATACCCCAATCAGGTCGAAAAGTAAAAAAAAGTTGAGGAGAGATTGCTAATTCTCTTCAAAAGCCAGATGAGCAACATAAGCACATTTTCTAAAGCTAAAGCCTTCTTTTTCCATTATGTAGTTAATAACAGAAGATATACTTTGTGACCTCGCTTTGTTTCCATGTCACTTCTCGCGTTTGTTGGGTTGTGAGACGTAGTTTGGTCAAAGTTGTCGATGATTCTTTCTAATAAAGTCATGCAATGTGAACTCTCCTGTCGCCGATCCATCCTACAGTGTAAACACTGCACCGACAGAACGCTACCCCAGATAGTCATGCAGTGTGAAAACAACTGTGACACGACTACTTTAAAAATCAGGCAGTCTGAACTCGGCATTAGATGATTCAACAGTCCAACTCTTCATTAAACAACGATTGCAAGACAGAGAAAGACTTTTTTCAGTTTCTATCTGTCAAATGAATAAAAAGAGCAGATTAAAGAGAATAAATAACTGTAGCACACGGAGGAAGATCAAACAGATGTTTTTGATTATTAATTAAACTTTTTTAAAGAGAAGATCTCTGGACCTAAATGAGGAGGGCCAGACAGAATTTTTTTTTCTATTTCTGAGCGGAATTTTGTAAAAAATCTGCAAGTTTATGCAGAATGATTTAAAAGAGTATCATAACAAAAAACTTACTGCATAAAATACAAAACAATACCTTTTTCACTGTTATTTAATGCAGTCCATTTAGTTACTCATATTTGGTAAACAAAGCAAGTCTCTCATATAATATCACAACTAACAGACAGAAAAGGTGACTTTACAAACTGTTTTGTAAATAAATCAAATGAACATGTGTGGATAATATTACTGAAATTAACATAAAAACTGAATGAATATAACTTTACACACATTTACACTAGTAAATAAAGAGACTCAATGATGGGCTAAACATCTGCAGAAACACAGCTCTTTTACAGATGCCCCAAACATCCCAAAATTTCACAGACACTTAAGAGCAATATTATATCTGGTGTAAACAGGTTTTCCTCATATTTGACTTCACACTTGAAGTGTGAAATATTCACAATAAATAAACACAAATAAAACACATTACAGCATCTGCTCATTACCTCATCATACTTTGCTGCATTTCACAATGGGAAAGTCATTTGTGGCAACATTTATTTTATGGAAACATTTTAATTTTACCTCAGTGTGTCCAGTTTACAGTTTGGACTCTTCAGTCCATCAGAGAGAAGCTTCACTCCTGAATCCTGCAGGTCATTGTCACTCAGGTCCAGCTCTCTCAGGACACAGTTTGAGGATTGTAGAGCTGAAGACAAACTCTCACAGCACTGAACAGTGAGATTACAGCCCTGTAGCCTGTGTAGAGTACAAAGAGCAACAAAATCAGCAGTAAGAAATGAGCACTGTTGAGTGTTCATGAGTCCAGTCTACAGTGATAAAAGTAACACTGGAAATAAATGATATATATACTGATCAAGAAATAAAAGGAACACTAAAATAACACATCCTAGATCTGAATTAATGAAATAGTCTTATTAAATACTTTGTTCTTTACATAGTTTAATGTGCTGACAACAAAAATCACACAGAAATGATCACGGGAAATCAAATGTAGTAACCCATGGAGGTCTGGATTTGGAGTCACACTCAAAACTGTAGTGAATTGCAGGAATTGCTGACACACTCCAGACACATGGGTATTTTCAGAACAAGCCTATTTATTTCAATAAGAAATCTCTTATTTTTATTTATTTATTTAAACTACATTAAATTAAATGAAACCTGTATTTCACCATTCATATGACTAGGCATGGGACGATAACCGTTTTCAAGGTATACCGCGGTTTGGGAAAGTCTAAGGTATGTTACATTACTAAGGTATGTATAAGATTTTTTTATTTATGGTTTTTTTTTGTTTGTTTGTTTAATTTTTAGGGCAACAGAAAACATATCCAAAGATGCCGTCTTAAATTCTCAAGAAATCAGTGTTTGTGGAACAAGAGCAGAAGTCAATGATTCATTTGAATTATTTAGCCTGACAGGTTTACTGTTCCAAAATATTGTAAAAGTTTCTCAAAATAAAATATATTGTGTTCAAAGGGGAAAAAGTTTTAGGTTTTTTTACACAGACATTTAAAAAGAACTTATTTTAGAGCAGTGATCACAATACCGTCTTACCGTGAAATCGTGATATTTTTATCCAAGGTTATCATACCGTTAGAATCTTATACCGGCCCATGCCTACATATGACTTTTATAAATTATTGAACAGACTATTAATAACTAATCAAAGAGCATTTACTGAGCTCAGTGTAAAGTTTAGTGTTTAGGCCTACAGTAAAATGTAATATTAGAGGCATGTCTGCGGCGAGACGGCAATACTGTGTCTAAAACTCAACTCTTTCTCTCATCAGAAAACAAACACAATTATCCAAGAGCAACACTGTGTTAGATTTGAGCAAATACACATGAACAAATGTCCTATTCAGCTGGAGGAGCACAGTGATTTGCAGTGATTTTAGTTATTTTCCAGGATAAAATGTAAAGCAAATGATGTAGATTATTAAAGAAGTACAAATGTTGTTTGTGTGGGTAAAAAGTCAAGAAAATTTTGATAAATACGTTTAGAAATGATGCAATAAATGAGCAAATAAGGAAACAGAACACTGCTGCGTCCCCATGCAGTAATGTGGTGTATCAGCGATCTCACAGGGGGACGATATGGCCATCTAAAGATTCAGAATATCGCCCAACACTAATAAAACATTCAGAATCAGTTTAGAATCTAAGAAATCCTGCTACCCTTACACACACACACACACGCGCGCGCGCACACATCTGTTAAAGCAGTGCAGTGATTTA
This sequence comes from Danio kyathit, assembly GCA_903798195.1. NCBI lineage: Eukaryota > Metazoa > Chordata > Actinopteri > Cypriniformes > Danionidae > Danio > Danio kyathit. Next base: position 1,909,775 of record CAIGQS010000682.1, on the reverse strand, counting down.
CTAAACTGATCTGAGTCTTCAGTGCAGACTGATGTCTACGGTGATGAATGAATGAATACTCACAGAGCTCTTCTGCAGTTTCTCACAGCTGGTATCAGTCTCCGTCTTCCCTCATCTGATGTGTTGAATTTATTAGAGTCTAACTCATCCAGCGGCTCCTCTGACATCTCAATCATGTATGAGATTGTTGAGCAGTGAGCAGGAGAGAGTTTCTCCTCTGAGTGTTTGTCTGATTTCACAAACTCCTGAATCTCTCTGGACAGAGTCTGATCTTTCACTTCCACCAGACAGAGGAACAGATTGATGGATCTGTCAGCTGAGAGACGGACATCTCTCTTGATCTTGTCTTTAATGTACTGTGTGATTCTCCTGATGTTCTCTGGGCTCTTCTCTGTGTGTGTCAGTAGATCCTGGAGGAGTCTCTGATTGGACTCCAGTGAGATGCCCAGCAGGAACCGCAGGAACAGATCCAGATGACCATTACTACTTCTGACAGCTTTATCTACTGCTGAACTGAGCAGATCATACAGAGACTTCTCAGAGCTGGACTGTGGATATTGATTATATAAATATTCTCTCTCATAAATCAACCTCAGCTCTTCTCTCTTCTTTGTTAAATGGCAGTAAAACACATAGAAAGCAGCGAGAAACTCTTGAAAGCTGAGATGGATGAAGCTGTAGACTTTCCTCTGATGAATCACAGATTCCTCCTTGAAGATCTCAGTGCAGATCCCAGAATACACTGAGGCGTCAGAGACGTTTATGCTGCTCTCAATCAGGTCCTCCTCATAGAACATCACATTGCCCTTCATCAGCTGTCTGAAAGCCACTTCAGAAAGTTTGACAATCACTTCTCTGTTGGACTGCAGGAGTTTCTCTGGATCACTCTCTTCATACTTCTGCTTCCTCATGTTGATCTGAAACCTCAGGAAGTGGATGTACATCTCAGTCAGAGTTTGAGGGATTTCTGCACTCAGATCTTCTTCCAGGAGCTTCTGAAGCACAGTGGAGGAGATCCAGCAGAAGACGGGGATGTGGCACATGATCTGGAGGCTTCTTGCTCTTCTGATGTGTGAGATTATTTTGCTGGCTTGATGCTCGTCGCTGATTCTCTTCCTGAAATATTCCTCCTTCTGAGGCTCAGTGAATCCCTGAATTTCTGTCAGACGATTGATGTATTTGGAGGGGATCTGATGGGCTGCTGCTGGTCTGGAGGTGATCCAGATGAGAGCAGAGGGAAGCAGATCTCCTTTCATGAGGTTCAACATCAACACAGCCACTGATGAAGATTCAGTCACAGCACAAACCTTCTGTCTATCTGAAAAGTTCAGTGTGATTCTGCTTTCATCCAGACCATCAAAGATAAACACAACTCTACACTGCTCATAAATCTTGGGCTCCAGATATTGAAGTTCAGGATGAAAGTCCAGCAGAAGTCTGTGAAGACTGTACTGATGATCTCTGATCAAGTTCAGCTCTCGAAATGGAAGCACAAACATGAAATCTACATCCTGATTGGCTTTTCCCTCGGCCCAGTCCAGAATGAACTTCTGCACAGAGACGGTTTTCCCGATTCCAGCGATGCCTTTAGTGAGAACAGTCTTGATCTGGGCTTTCTCCTCCTTTATTTTCTCCTCGTGTCCTGGTAAAACTGAAGCTTTAAAGATGTCATTGCAGTAGACTGGAGCGTCTTGTGAGAGTTTTGTTCTGGCTGTTTTCTCCATCTGTAAAACCTCGTGTTCTTCATTCACTCCTTCACTCTCTCCTTCTATGATGTAGAGCTGGGTGTAGATCCTGTTCAGGAGGGTTTGAGTCTCTTGATGGTTGATTCCCTCAATTAATCTCTCATACTTGTTCTTCATGCTGGTTTTGTGCTGGTCTTTGACTCTCTGGAGTTCATCATGTTCTGGTTGGAGTGAATCCTGCTGCAGGTCTCCAGTCTGATCATCTCTATCCAGACTGCAGGAACAACAACAACACAAAGAATAAATGTGTACAAGATCCTCTAGTAAAGCCATGTGTGTTTTCTCTGAAACAGCTGAGACACGATACATGAGGTGAAATATGTTATGTTCTTCTCACTGAACCTACTCATTCATATTGTCTATTATCACTTACTTTTGATAGCCTACTTTAGACATTTAGCATGTGTTTATCAGTACTTTACTAATAATCAACTGTGAGTGTGTTGAAGTTACTTGTATTTTGTTCCCTGTAATAAAATGTCTTACTGGACTGTGAGAATAAAGTGTAATAATATCTGATCTCTTCCAGAAAACACATGATCATATAAATGCTGCAGTATAATAGTGTGTAGAGAGATGATCTACCTGAGAGCAGGCAGTGTGGTTTCACTCTTAAATTTTACTGGGTGATCCATAGACGTGTCACTCTTCAAAGACACACAGCTGGGCTCTGCTTCTGCTCTCTTCTGATGAACTGAACTGAAACAGAAGATTAAAGTTCAGCACTGCACATTCAACAAACCAGATATTATTCAACAATTCATCATTTAACACTTTTTAATAATTTCTGATCTTCTAGAAAACACATGATCATATAAATGCTACAGTGTAATCATGTGTGTGTAGAGATGTTCTACCTGAGAGCAGGCAGTGTGGTTTCACTCTTAAATGTTACTGGGTGATCCATAGACGTGTCACTCTTCAAAGACACACAGCTGGGCTCTGCTTCTGCTCTCTTCTGATGAACTGAACTAAAACAGAGAAGATTAAGGTTCAGCACTGCACATTCAACAAACCAGATATTATTCAACAATTCATCATTTAACACTTTTTAAACAATCTTTTATGCTTATTTTCATTTGTACAAAAACTTTTTGGATGTGTGTTAAATTATCTGACAGAGATAAAAAAAAAAAAAAACACAACCAACAGAGAGCAAAAATATTTTTTGTAAAAATAATAATGTGAAAATGTAATGTGTAGGCCTAATACCTGCATCCTGTAAACAGGTCTTGATCTCCAGAAGTGTGTTTGTTACTCATGATGGATCTGAAGTTTGATCTACAGCAGAAACTCTAGAAGAAACAATCACAAATCTACAGTCATTGAGCAGCCTTCATAATTAATAATTCATGCAGAAATAGATCAACAGCTGCGACAATGAAATCCAGGGGTCTTACTAAGGCTGTGACGGTGACAATTTTTTACCACCACGGTCAATTAGGCTGTAAAATAATCCGTGACAGAAGTTCACTCAAAAGTGAATATATTACTAACACTCCTGTCATTCCTACTTTCAGAACACAAATTTATTTTATAATATGAAGAAGCAATTAAATTATGAAAATTATGAAATTAAAGCAATAGTTCAGAGATCTGGTCCTCACGTCAAGTAGGCATGGGCCGGTATAAAATTCTGATGGTATGATAACCTTGGATAAAAATATCACGGTTTCACGATATTGTGATTACTGCTCTAAAATAAGTTCTTTTTAAATGTCTGTGTAAAAAACTAAAAGTTTTTTCTCCTTTGAACACAATATATTTTATTTTGAGAAAGATTTATAATATTTTGGAGCAGTAAACGTGCCAGGTCAAATAATGAAAATGAATCATTGACGACTGCTGTCTTCATTCGTTTCAAAAACAGATTTATTTACAATTTAAAATGGCATCTTTGGATATCTTTTCTGCTGGAGATGCTGTTGTTAAAAAAAATGTAAATAAAAAAATCTTACACATACTTTAGGAACGGTATTAAAGAAAATTTTGGCGGTATGAAAACCTTGACTTTTCCAAACCTTGTATACCTTGAAAACGGTTATCGTCCCATGCCTAGCATCAAGTCAGGGTGCGCCTGTATAAATGCGCACGCGGAGGCGCAGAAAACTGGATTAGTGGATAACATGAAGGCCCTCGGCCTAATTAATTTCATGTTTTGATTAACTAATTCTTTAAATACAACTCTCTTGAGCTCTAAAGGGAAAAAAAAACGCTAAAGAAATTTGCTGTTAAATTAGTTTTAGCAGAGACACAATTGCCAGTCATTTTCACAGTTTTTAGTTAGGGATTAATATTAGAGTAGCCTAATAAAAATGTTTAGTTGGACACTGCACAGTCCCACAGTAGTCTACACTATAAATAATAATATAATTTATTATATTCATTATTATTAATATTATTATAATTAAGCTATAAAATTGACAAAACGCAAAACCCTTAAAAATATTTGCTTTCATTTTGACATCGCTAAAGCACACTTTTACACTTTGTCATCTTGGAATTATAAGGTTCTATCTGCGTTCTGAATGACTTTGAGATATTGAGTTTCAAAGTTTTTGCATTCCATAGCAAACAGTATGTGTGTAACATTTGTTTTTTTTAAATAAAAAGTCTTAAAATGTAAACAACTTATAAAAAAACATCCCATAATGTAAAGTAGTTCTCATTTAATAAGAATGTCAATAACTCAATTTTGACATAAATATCAGATAGAACCTTATAATTCTAAGGTTATGGGTTGTGCAAAGAAACATCCCATTATACAGCAGCAGTCTCAAGTTAGGACACTTAAAAATGCCTTTTTAGTTTAAAGATGATCGGCCTGTGAAGTCAAGTTTACAGTGTTATAAATAAAATAGATATATAGTGCGTGAGTAAGTGGATTTACCGCAGATCCACCTCATGCGCTGCAGGTAGGCTGAATGATAATCTAGGTAGTAATGGTGTAACAGATCCCAAATCTGCAGTTCGGATCACACTACAGGTTTTTTTGTCACGGATCGGACCATTTTTCGGATCAGCAAAAAAGGAAGGAGACAAATGTCATTTGCTTTCCATTTATTTAAAAATATTACTGCAAAAAAACATTGCTTTTAACAAACTAAGAACCTGTAATTTTAACAAAACTAAAAATCAAGAAAGAACCAGCTGAAGAAAGAAAAGTATTCAATATGAGCTATGATCTTTGCTACTGTTGCTGATAATGCTGAATATAGAAATCTAACATCTTGTACAACAGATGGTCCGTGTAACCCTTTGCAGTGCTTTGTTCAATTCACACCGTCAAAATTAAACAAATGAAAAATGCATTTCAAACTTTCATTTTTCATTTTTTCTGAGTACTTCAACAACGGATAATTGTCACTCGGTTTAATTTTTTAATCTACAAGTTTGGGTTGTTGCATTTAAATCTGATCTCAGAACAAACTTGAAATAATGACACATTATTGTGATTTTCCATTTTTATTTTCTGCGCTCGCAGTCGGGCCGTACCATTGCCGCCGGAGGGGTGTGGAGTTCTGGATTAGTGCGCAAACCAGCAGATACAGTAGTTGCTGTCATGTTATTTGTATGACATATTTGATACATTGTTATCTAGGCTTGGCATTACCCACCAAATGCGAGTGAATTTCACCTGTGGCGAGTTAGACAGCCGCTCCCACTATTGCCACTTTGGCAGGTTGAATGTGCTTGAGCAGCGACACACAACATAAAATGAATGAGCAGGAGCCCCACGTCACTTTTGCTTGAGTTCAGTTATTTGAACTTGCGTGGACTCGCGCGAACACTAATTCGTGCTTAGTGTGAACCCATGAGACCAGCAGATAAAGAATCAATCTGACGATGAATTATGATGACATTTCTAATCTGTCACTCATACACATGTAGCAGGGTGTCCGCGGGGTCCTAAAAAGTATTAAAAGTTGATCAATTTAATTTAGAGAAATTTAAGGGTATTAAAAGTACTATGAATGCTGTTTTGCAAGGTATTATATTTTGTATTATTTTCAATTATGTAATGTATAGTTGTATGGGAGTGCCTGAACGGAATCTGCGAATATTGTGTATTTTATGAAATCGATAAAATTCTGCTGCTTTTCACTGTTTTCTTTACTGCAGTAACCAAGGCAACAGCATTATTTCTGCGGGTCTACAGGCGTCCCCTGCTGGAAAAGAGTCAATTAGCAGTTTTATTCATTATGAATAATGTTTCAGTTTAGGTGAAGGTATGTTTTATGTGACATAATTTCACAAAAACAGATTGTTTTTACATTATAATTTGTTATTATTTTTATCAGCTGGTATAGGATGCATATTATAATTTGGGTGGTCATAGGGGTTTTAAATTACCTAAATCAAGTAAAAGTACAATGTTAGCATATTAAATAGAATTACCTAACAGTAAAATAGTGGCTAGTGAAAATGCAGAATGACTAGTAACTTTGGAAAACTACTAGCCCCAGTGGCTGGTAAGCAAAAAAGTTAATGGCGAGCCTGTTATTAATAACAATTAATAACATTATATTATACCTATATTATATAGTGCACACTCAAGTTTGTCTTAAATCATTCTTTTCTTGTGCTTGATCCATAAATCATTCATTTTCCTTCGGCTTAGTCTCTATTTTAGGGGTTGCCACAGCAGAATGAACCGCCAACTATTCCAGCATATGTTTTACGCAGTGGTTGCCCTTCCAGCCGCAAACCAACACCGGGAAACTATATATATATATATGTGTGTTGGTTTGCGGCTGGATGGGCATCCACTGCGTAAAACATTCTGTATATATATATACAGTTGCAATCATTGTTATTCAACCCCCTTAGATTTTTTTCTTATTCAAATATTTCCCAAATGATGTTTAAAAAAGCAAGGAAATTTTCACAGTATGTCTGATAATATTGCTTCTTCTAGAGAAAGTCTTATTTGTTTTATTTCAGCTAGAATAAAAGCAGTTTTAAATTTTTTTAAAACCCATTTTAGGGTCAAAATTATTAGCCCCTTTTTTTCGATAGTCTACAGAATAAACCTTCATTATAAAATAATTTGCCTAATTACCCTAACCTGCCTAGTTAACCTAATTACCCTAGTTAAGCCTTTAAATGTCTCTTTAAGCTGTATAGAAGTGTCTTGAAGAATATCTAGTCAAATATTATTTACTGTCATCATGGCAAAGATAAAATATATCCTATTAGAGATGAGTTATTAGAGATGAGTTATTAAAACTATTATGATTAGAAATGTGCTGAACAAAATCTTCTCTCCGTTAAACAGAAATTGGGGGAAAAAATAAACAGAGGGGCTAATAATTCAGGGGGCTAATAATTCTTACTTCAACTGTATATGCTATAAAACTGCAGGTTAAAAATGTCTGTATATAATAACTTATTTTTTGAATAAGTTTTGATTTTGCACCTTTTGTAAAGCTGCTTTGAAACAATTTTTTGTAAAAAGCACTTTACAAATAAACTTGAATAAAATAATGATTACTATTCTTATCAATGAACAGTTATTTTAGGAAATATGTGTATTTTTAATAGAAAATAACTTATTAAAGCATTTAAAATTTTATTCGGTTCCTTATTTACATATATTTATTCATAGGTATTTAAGATATTTTTTATTGACATTTAAAAATGAACTTATTAATGGTATAAAGATTATTATTCTGTTTCCTATTTACATACATTTAATTATAGACCATTCATTTTCCTTCGGCTTAGTCCCTTTATTCATCAGGGGTCGCCACAGTGGAATGAACCGCCAACTATTCCAGCATATGTTTTACACAGCGCATGCCCTCCCAGCTGTAACCCTGTACTGGGAAACACCCATACACACTCATTCACTCACACACACACTCATACACTACGGCCAATTTAGTTCATCAATTCATCTATAGCGCATGTGTTTGGACTGTGGGGGAAACTGGAGCACCCAGAGGAAACCCACGCCAACACAGGGAGAACATGCAAACTCCACACAGAAATGCCAACTGGACCAGACGAGACTCAAACCAGCAACCGTCTTGCTGTGAGGCGACAGTGCTAACCACTAAGCCATGCCACCGTTTTGTTCTTTATTTAATCAGTGTTAATTGTATATAATAGCAATTAATTTCATATTGGGTGATTCCTGGAGGGCCAAAGTCTTTAACAATAATTGAACATACCAGAAAAGAGGATATGTCAGGAGTGACAGCTTGCTTGAAACCATGCTGGAAGATTGTAAGAACAGATCCAGTCAAGTGAAGTTTTAAATAATGTAATCTACCTCATGTACAGTATGCAGAGAAGTGTGTGTGGTTTTCTAAAGTGAAAAACGCTTCTATAAATTGAGGCAAACAAATCTGAAAAAGCCAACGCTATCTCACGGCCAATTCGTAACTTTTTGAAAAGTGGCTAATTCGTATGAATTCGTACGATCTAATTCGTACAAATTAGTACGATTTGCTCATCACCCAATGACGGTTGGGGTTAGGGGTGGGGTTAGGTGCCACGCCTCCTTTTTAAAATCGTACATTTTCGTACGACTGAACTCGTACGAATTCGTACGAATTAGCCACTAAACTGACAAAACGTAAAATACTTACGTTTCCTCGTGAGATCAGGCTGGAAAAAGCACATTGCTACAATGGCAGTGCTGAAGATCACAGTTACTGTAAACGCTAAGAAGCGGATTTTGGCTTTAAGTATACAAAACTTTAAAATGCAGACTGTAATGTTATATTGAGGGGTCCTCAAGTATGCAGAGTTTACACTGTCTAACACACATAGCCTACACACACACACACACACACAGAGAGAGAGAGAGAGAGAGAGAGAGAGAGAGAGAGAGAGAGAGAGAGAGAGGTTTGTTTTTGTGAACTGTTGGGACATTGCAGTTTTCTATTGTTATCAGGGCCATGCAGAGACCCTATACCTGTGCATGTGCTTTATTGTTATTATACTGTACAATCTGTTTTATGTGACTGTATTTATTTTATCCAGATTGATTCTTTATCTTCTGCATGGTCTTATGCTGGGTTCACAGTTCACACTAAGCATGAATTAAGTGTTCGCGCGAGTAGATTACACACAAAATCGATGCAAATGCGTGAATGATGCGGGGTATCACGATGCGTTTGTCTCCCACGCAAGTTCAAATAACTGAACTCAAGCAAAAGTGACGTGGGGCTCCTGCTCATTCATTTTATGTTGTGTGTCGCTGCTCAAGCACATTCAACCTGCCAAAGTGGCAATAGTGGGAGCGGCTGTCTAACTCGCCAATGGTGAAATTCACTCGCATTTGGCGGGTAATGCCAAGCCTAGATAACAATGTATCAAATATGACATAACAATAACATGACAGCATCTACGGTATCTGCTGGTTTGCGCACTAATCCAGAACTCCACACCCCTCCGGCGGCAATGGTACGGCCCGACTGCGAGCGCAGAAAATAAAAATGGAAAATCACAATAATGTGTCATTGTTTCAAGTTTGTTCTGAGATCAGATTTAAATGCAACAACCCAAACTTGTAGAATCAAAAATTAAACCGAGTGACAATTATCCGCTGTTGAAGTACTCAGAAAAAATGAAAAATGAAAGTTTGAAATGCATTTTTCATTTGTTTAATTTTGACGGTGTGAATTGAACAAAGCACTGCAAAGGGTTACACGGACCCATATTACACTGTATTGTTTGGTTATAATTTTGTTATTTTCAGAATGCAACTTTATATATAAACAATACAACAAAATGCATATCTCTATATGAAAACGTATAACTAGGCTACAATTAATTATCCATTACACTATCCAACTATTTGTGTTTTTAATTTTTCTAATTAAATGAATCTAAATTAATTTGCAATTGTGCTTTTGTATATCTGAAATAATTTGGGAAGTGTATCAATTGTCCATATTCTATAGTGAGTATAAAAGTCACTTTCTGATACATCAACTTGGCTTTCATATTTAACGTAATATAATAAAAAAAATATATTTATTAATAGGACATTTAATAATCTGGAAGCGTTGACTTCAAATGTATCATTTGGCCATGTATCTTTCATCCCCCCTACTGGACGCATCAGGAACAACAGGGTCGTAAAACTGTCTGGGTCGTAAAACTGCTTGGGCCGTAAAACTGCCTGGATCCAAGTCTGCAGACGCCCCATATAGATTTTCTCTGCCGTTCAGCGTTGTGACTCCGCCCCCTTTACCAGATTACCTACAATTCTCTTCTCCCAGATTCACAAAAGTAGTGTATACTTTTCTTTAAGTAATGAAACGATGTATATGTAATTCTTTTTGGGCATATCGATAACCTGTTCTGCTTACACAGCATGCACTCGTTGGTGCCAGAAGGCTGATTGCTGGCAGGTTAAAATTTGATACCACCTTGTCGTTGCATGTCCCGATTGGTACACAGAAGAGTTCATAGCTGTGATCGCTATTCTTTTGCGGAGGCAATATCGTAGCCTATGAGGTTTAACTGAGGCGTGATCATTGCTGGTTGAAAACTTTACCCAATTCCCGCCAAGATGACTTGAAATACAGTCAGCGTGGCAATTTTTGTCAGCCTCTTAGAAGGCTTAACGTTTGGTTGCAAAAGTTAGCTGTGCTTCTGTTTCTCTAACGGGCTGCAATTTATGTTAGACGTGAGCTCCTAAACATGGAACAGGCTGGATTAACCTGTACCATAACATTCTTCAGAATGCAAATAGAGTGGTGTAGGAAACCTTCCATGGAAGCACCAAGCTCTCACAAACGCCAAAGCAATTGAACGACGAGGATGGCATTCAAACCCACACGTGCAGGGCACAATGGATTAGCAGTCCATCGCCTTAACCACTCTGGATTAACTTTATAACATCCTTCAAAACGGTAAGAGGGTGTAAGTAAAAAACCTTTTAGAGCAGCATTGGGCTCTCACAAACACCAAATCAATTGAACGACGAGGATGGGATTCGAACCCACTCGTGCAGAGCACAATGGATTAGCAGTCCATCGCCTTAACCACTCGGCCACCTCGTCATGTATGTTCCTGTTTTTCTAATGGTAGCTGGACTGTGGCATATATGTATGTATTTGCAGCTATTTTCGCTAAAGACGACATACAATTTTGCAACAACACCCTTCAAAACGCTAAGAGGGTGCAAGTAAAATACCTTCCACGGAAGCACCGGGCTCTCTCAAATGCCAGAGCAGATGAGCGACGACGATGGGATTCGGACCCACACGTGCAGAGCACAATGGATTAGCAGTCCATCACCTGAACCACTCGGCCACCTCGTCATGTATGTACTTGCTTTCCTATTGGTAGCTGGACTGTGGCATATATGTATGTATTTGCAGCTATTTTCGCTAAAGACGACATAAAATTTTGCAACAATACCCTTCAAAACGCTAAGAGGGTGCAAGCAAAATACATTCCACGGAAGCACAAGCTCTCTCAAACACCAAAGCGACGAGAATGGGATTCGAACCCACGCGTGCAAAGCACAATGGATTAGCAGTCCATCGCCTTAACCACTCGGCCACCTTGTCACATTACTACCTGCTTTCCTGATGGAGGCTGGACTGTTGCATGTATGTACATGTGCGTTTTTGCAGCTATTTTCGTAAGATGACATTCAATTTTGCCATAACATACTTCGAAACAACAAGAGGTTGCGAGTAAGACACCTTGCAGGAAGCACCGGGATCTTTTAAATAAACGACGAGGATGGGATTCGAACCCACGCGTGCAGAGCACAATGGATTAGCAGTCCATCGCCTTAACCACTCGGCCACCTCGTCGCTGGTCAGCAGGTCGCTGTGCGGGAAGCTGGAATTAGTTGTGTCCTGGGGGTTCTTACAAAATAGATGAAGTTAAAGGTTGTCATAATGAGCTTTTCAGCTCTGATCAGTGCCCAGGTTTCAACAGGTTTCTTCGGGTTTTGTTGTAGAGAAACTAGACAGAATGCCTGAGTCTAAAAACGGCAGCATAGCTGACCCTGGATTTCTGTCAAAAATTGTTTCAGTGTCCTTGCATTGTTCGTTATCTTAGCCCAATCCCTGTACAACCCAAATTTCAATCTCAACCATTTTCTCTGCCGTTTAGCGTTGTGACTCCGCCCCCTTTACCAGATTACCCACAATTCTCTTCTCCCAGATTCACAAAAGTAGTGTATACTTTTCTTTAAGTAATGGAACGATGTATATGTAATTCTTTTTGGGCATATCGATAACCTGTTCTGCTTACACAGCATGCACTCGTTGGTGCCAGAAGGCTGATTGCTGGCAGGTTAAAATTTGATACCACCTTGTCGTTGCATCTCCCGATTGGTACACAGAAGAGTTCATAGCTGTGATCGCTATTCTTTCGCAGAGGCAATATTGTGGCCTATGAGGTTTAACCGAGGCGTGATCATCGCTGGTTGAAAACTTTACCCAATTCCCGCCAAGATGACTTGAAATACAGTCAGCTTTGGCAATTTTTGTCAGCCTCTTAGAAGGCTTAACGTTTGGTTGCAAAAGTTAGCTGTGCTTCTGTTTCTCTAACGGGCTGCAATTTATGTTAGACGTGAGCTCCTAAACATGCAACAGGCTGGATTAACCTGTACCATAACATTCTTCAGAATGCAAATAGAGTGGTGTAGGAAACCTTCCATGGAAGCACCAAGCTCTCACAAACGCCAAAGCAATTGAACGACGAGGATGGCATTCGAACCCACACGTGCAGGGCACAATGGATTAGCAGTCCATCGCCTTAACCACTCTGGATTAACTTTATAACATCCTTCAAAACGGTAAGAGGGTGTAAGTAAAAAACCTTTTAGAGCAGCATTGGGCTCTCACAAACACCAAATCAATTGAACGACGAGGATGGGATTCGAACCCACGCGTGCAGAGTACAATGGATTAGCAGTCCATCGCCTTAACCACTCGGCCACCTCGTCATGTATGTTCCTGTTTTTCTAATGGTAGCTGGACTGTGGCATATATGTATGTATTTGAAGCTATTTTCGCTAAAGACGACATACAATTTTGCAACAACACCCTTCAAAACGCTAAGAGGGTGCAAGTAAAATACCTTCCACGGAAGCACCAGGCTCTCTCAAATGCCAGAGCAGATGAGCGACGACGATGGGATTCGGACCCACACGTGCAGAGCACAATGGATTAGCAGTCCATCACCTGAACCACTCGGCCACCTCGTCATGTATGTACTTGCTTTCCTATTGGTAGCTGGACTGTGGCATATATGTATGTATTTGCAGCTATTTTCGCTAAAGACGACATAAAATTTTGCAACAACACCCTTCAAAACGCTAAGAGGGTGCAAGCAAAATACATTCCACGAAGCACAGGCTCTCTCAAACGCCAAAGCGACGAGAATGGGATTTGAACCCACGCGTGCAAAGCACAATGGATTAGCAGTCCATCGCCTTAACCACTCGGCCACCTCGTCACATTACTACATGCTTCCTGATGGAGGCTGGAATGTGGCATGTATGTACATGTGCGTTTGCAGCAGCTATTTTCGTAAGATGACATTCAATTTTGCCATAACATACTTCGAAACAACAAGAGGTTGCGAGTAAGACACCTTGCAGGAAGCACAGGGATCTTTTAAATAAACGACGAGGATGGGATTCGAACCCACGCGTGCAGAGCACAATGGATTAGCAGTCCATCACCTTAACCACTCGGCCACCTCGTCGCTGGTCAGCAGGTCGCTGTGCGGGAAGCTGGAATTAGTTGTGTCCTGGGGATTCTTACAAAATAGATGAAGTTAAAGGTTGTCATAATGAGCTTTTCAGCTCTGATCAGTGCCCAGGTTTCAACAGGTTTCTTCTGGTTTTGTTGTAGAGAAACTAGACAGAATGCCTGAGTCTAAAAACGGCAGCATAGCTGACCCTGGATTTCTGTCAAAATTAGTTTCAGTGTCCTTGCATTGTTCGTTATCTTAGCCCAATCCCTGTACAACCCAAATTTCAATCTCAACCATTTTCTCTGCCGTTCAGCGTTGTGACTCCGCCCCCTTTACCAGATTACCCACAACTCTCTTCTCCCAGATTCACAAAAGTAGTGTATACTTTTCTTTAAGTAATGGAACGATGTATATGTAATTCTTTTTGGGCATATCGATAACCTGTTCTGCTTACACAGCATACACTCGTTGGTGCCAGAAGGCTGATTGCTGGCAGGTTAAAATTTGATACCACCTTGTCGTTGCATGTCCCGATTGGTACACAGAAGAGTTCATAACTGTGATCGCTATTCTTTCGCAGAGGCAATATTGTAGCCTATGAGGTTTAACTGAGGCGTGATCATTGCTGGTTGAAAACTTTACCCAATTCCTGCCAAGATGACTTGAAATATAGTCAGCTTTGGCAATTTTTGTCAGCCTCTTAGAAGGCTTAACGTTTGGTTGCAAAAGTTAGCTGTGCTTCGGTTTCTCTAACGAGCTGCAATTTATGTTAGATGTGAGCTCCTAAACATGCAACAGGCTGGATTAAACTGTACCATAACATTCTTCAGAATGCAAATAGAGTGGTGTAAGAAACCTTCCATGGAAGCACCAAGCTCTCACAAACGCCAAAGCAATTGAACGACGAGGATGGCATTCAAACCCACACGTGCAGGGCACAATGGATTAGCAGTCCATCGCCTTAACCACTCTGGATTAACTTAATAACATCCTTCAAACGGTAAGAGGGTGTAAGTAAAAAACCTTTTAGAGCAGCATTGGGCTCTCACAAACACCAAATCAATTGAACGACGAGGATGGGATTCGAACCCACGCGTGCAGAGCACAATGGATTAGCAGTCCATCGCCTTAACCACTCGGCCACCTTGTCACATTACTACCTGCTTTCCTGATGGAGGCTGGACTGTGGCATGTATGTACATGTGCGTTTGCAGCAGCTATTTTCGTAAGATGACATTCAATTTTGCCATAACATACTTCGAAACAACAAGAGCTTGCGAGTAAGAGACCTTGCAGGAAGCACCGGGATCTTTTAAATAAACGACGAGGATGGGATTCAAACCCACGCGTGCAGAGCACAATGGATTAGCAGTCCATCGCCTTAACCACTCGGCCACCTCATCGCTGGTCAGCAGGTCGCTGTGCGGGAAGCTGGAATCAGTTGTGTCCTGGGGGTTCTTACAAAATAGATGAAGTTAAAGGTTGTCATAATGAGCTTTTCAGCTCTGATCAGTGCCCAGGTTTCAACAGGTTTCTTCTGGTTTTGTTGTAGAGAAACTAGACAGAATGCCTGAGTCTAAAAACGGCAGCATAGCTGACCCTGGATTTCTGTCAAAATTAGTTTCAGTGTCCTTGCATTGTTCGTTATCTTAGCCCAATCCCTGTACAACCCAAATTTCAATCTCAACCATTTTCTCTGCCGTTCAGCGTTGTGACTCCGCCCCCTTTACCAGATTACCCACAACTCTCTTCTCCCAGATTCACAAAAGTAGTGTATACTTTTCTTTAAGTAATGGAACGATGTATATGTAATTCTTTTTGGGCATATCGATAACCTGTTCTGCTTACACAGCATGCACTCGTTGGTGCCAGAAGGCTGATTGCTGGCAGGTTAAAATTTGATACCACCTTGTCGTTGCATGTCCCGATTGGTACACAGAAGAGTTCATAGCTGTGATCGCTATTCTTTTGCAGAGGCAATATCGTAGCCTATGAGGTTTAACCGAGGCGTGATCATTGCTGGTTGAAAACTTTACCCAATTCCCGCCAAGATGACTTGAAATACAGTCAGCTTTGGCAATTTTTGTCAGCCTCTTAGAAGGCTTAACGTTTGGTTGCAAAAGTTAGCTGTGCTTCTGTTTCTTTAACGAGCTGCAATTTATGTTAGATGTGAGCTCCTAAACATGCAACAGGCTGGATTAACCTGTACCATAACATTCTTCAGAATGCAAATAGAGTGGTGTAAGAAACCTTCCATGGAAGCACCAAGCTCTCACAAACGCCAAAGCAATTGAACGACGAGGATGGCATTCAAACCCACACGTGCAGGGCACAATGGATTAGCAGTCCATCGCCTTAACCACTCTGGATTAACTTTATAACATCCTTCAAAACGGTAAGAGGGTGTAAGTAAAAAACCTTTTAGAGCAGCATTGGGCTCTCACAAACACCAAATCAATTGAACGACGAGGATGGGATTCGAACCCACGCGTGCAGAGTACAATGGATTAGCAGTCCATCGCCTTAACCACTCGGCCACCTCGTCATGTATGTTCCTGTTTTTCTAATGGTAGCTGGACTGTGGCATATATGTATGTATTTGCAGCTATTTTCGCTAAAGACGACATACAATTTTGCAACAACACCCTTCAAAACGCTAAGAGGGTGCAAGTAAAATACCTTCCACGGAAGCACCGGGCTCTCTCAAATGCCAGAGCAGATAAGCGACGACGATGGGATTCGGACCCACACGTGCAGAGCACAATGGATTAGCAGTCCATCACCTGAACCACTCGGCCACCTCGTCATGTATGTACTTGCTTTCCTATTGGTAGCTGGACTGTGGCATATATGTATGTATTTGCAGCTATTTTCGCTAAAGACGACATAAAATTTTGCAACAACACCCTTCAAAAACGCTAAGAGGGTGCAAGCAAAATACATTCCACGGAAGCACAGGCTCTCTCAAACGCCAAAGCGACGAGAATGGGATTTGAACCCACGCGTGCAAAGCACAATGGATTAGCAGTCCATCGCCTTAACCACTCGGCCACCTCGTCACATTACTACCTGCTTTCCTGATGGAGGCTGGACTGTGGCATGTATGTACATGTGCGTTTGCAGCAGCTATTTTCGTAAGATGACATTCAATTTTGCCATAACATACTTCGAAACAACAAGAGGTTGCGAGTAACTAAACTAAAAAAGAATACTTGTTTTATTCAGTTTGTTTAATGTAAACTTCTCTAATTCACATTTAAAAATATATTTAAAACCACTATGAATGTATTTAAACTAATATTTAATTTTATATAACTGTTTCACTGTGGGTATTTTTATTTTCATTTATTTAGCACATTCCTTAACTTGAAAACAAGTTTTGATACTTCATGGCTCTAATAAATTGTTAAACATTACAATATTTTTGACAAAACTGTCTAAAATAATTGTTTACAAGTGCCTAAGTGGGATTCGAAACCCGTTCTTGATTAAAAAAAAAAAAGAAAAATCTGATTGGCTCTGACATCACTTCCGCCTGTCGGCAGGTCCTTCAATCTGATTGGCTGGCACTGCGTTCCAACTATTTGTGGCCGACCGTCCTATTGAACCGCTGAATACCTGCTCCATCGTAGTACGCTTTGGACATAAAGTGTCCGCTAAATGTGTGCTTCCGCCCAGCTTCGAACAGGGGACCTTTCGCGTATAAAGCGAACGTAATAACCACTACACTACGGAAACCGATATGAGAGTATTGCTTCAAGTTTTTATAGTATTTTTTATAGAGCTGTCTTGTACGGTCTGCACCGTGGAGGGCCAGCAAACGCACTGGCCACCTGCTCGTGCACAACACAAAGCTAAAAGAAATCAGATTCTATGCAAGTTTGTGACACCACCAGGGCAAGTAAACACTGAGTTGAATTCAAATTTCTAGCCTCACACCGCTTTGCAGAAAGGATGTTTTCAGTGAACGTCAGTGCTCAACAGAAGCCTGATTTGACAACTGGCATAAAAGCCGGAGGTTGTTTCCGCCCAGTTTCGAACTGGGGACCTTTCGCGTGTGAGGCAAACGTGATAACCACTACACTACGGAAACCTACGAGAGTACAGGACGCAGGTAACCTTTTTGCTTGGGTGTCTGTTGACAATCATTCGGCTGGCAGCAGTTGCTGCTATCGTTTTCTCGCCAAAAGAAGAACGCTGTTTCTGCTCGGTGTCGAACCGAGGACCTTTCTCGTGTTAGGCGACGTGATGACCACTACACTACAGAAACCCCACCCGTGCTTTCAGGAGGGAAGTTTGGCCTGCAAGGATAACACAAGGTGTACGCGTTTGTCAATCAAGCGGACAAAGCCTCCTCAGTGTGACAAGCTCCCTGCAGGTTTTAGCATACACGCCGTTTGCCTAGCTCGGAGCAATGACTTTGTAGCGTGAACCATCCAGTGAGCAGAGAGCCAATTCAGAATGTGCATGAAAGCAAATCTGCATGTTTCCACCCAGTTTCTAACAGGAGACCTTCCGCTTGTAAAGCCATCGTGACAACCAAAGGAGCCTCCGGTCAGGCTGTGAGCACCGTCTTGTGGTGCCGTCGCAGAGAGGCTGTAAGTCACTCACCACAATGTTTTTATTCAATGTTCCACGCTGGTGGAATCATCTTCCCATTCCCACTCGGATTACGGATACACTGGTATCCTTCAAACGACAGCTAAAACCCATCTCTTCCGAGTAAGCCCGAACCCCGGTGAATATCCCTCTCTCTAAAGAAAACAAAGCTCCTACTCTAGCACAAACAAGTTACTTGGAATAAATAGCCCTTCACGTATGCATTTCCGTGTCCTATTGAACCGCTGAATACTTGCTCCATCGTAGTGGGCTTTGGACATAAAGTGTCCGCTAAATGTGTGCTTCCGCCCAGTTTCGAACAGGGGACCTTTCCCGTGTAAAGCGAACGTGATAACCACTACACTACGGAAACCGATATGAGAGTATTGCTTCAAGTTTTTACAGTATTTTTTATAGAGCTGTCTTGTACGGTCTGCACCGTGGAGGGCCAGCAAACGCACTGGCCACCTGCTCGTGCACAACACAAAGCTAAAAGAAATCAGATTCTATGCAAGTTTGTGACACCCCCAGGGCAAGTAAACACACACACACACACAATTTCAACTCAATTTTTATATTTATATTTTCTCTATTTCTTGATTTTTTTCCTGTTATTAAAATTGTATCTAATATTTTTCTGCCATATTTTAATTTGGCTGTACAAATTTTTTGGACTGTGATTTTCAGTTTATTTGTTAGAGAAAATGTTGATTTAAAAGAGTGATCTGCGAGGGGTGTACTCACTTATACGCACTATATATATATATATATTCATTCATTTTTTTTTTCAGCTTAGTCCCTTTATTAAACTCAGGTCGCCACAGCGGAATGAACTGCCAACTTATCCATCATATGTTTTACACAGCGGATGCCCTTCCAGCTGCAACCCATCTCTTGGAAACATGCAGACACACACATACACTACAGACAATTTAGCTTACCCAATTCACCTATACCATATGTCTTTGGACTGTGGGGGAAACTGGAGCACCCGGAGGAAACCCACGCGAACATGGGAAGAACATGCAAACTCCACACAGAAACACCAACCAAATTTTATTCTGGGTTTTCTGTACATAGTTATACAAATATAAAAAGAATATCTCTTAAAAAATAAAAGTATAAAATATGATCAGAATGTTCTTTCAGTTTTTCACATTCACATTTTCTATATTAAAGATCAATCAAGCAATCACTTTTTTATTTATATAGTGCTTTTAACAGCATATTGTTAAAGATATAAACAGAATCAAATATACCCTATATGTTATATTCCAAATACATATTTAGATCACGTTTCGTAAATCCTACACAGTAAATGAATGAATAAATAAATTCTTGTTATCATTCATTCATTTTTAAGAATAAATAATGACACAAGCACAATGGTTGCAAGATTTATTATATCTTTATGCAAAATGATAATTTATTTTATGTTAATTGTACTTAAAGTGTGTCTAGATTAAAAGCAAATACAAATTCGTTTTATATTATTTGTGGCCGAGACGGGATTCGAACCCATAATTTTGTGTATTTTTCTTGTCCCGCCTACCTTCATTCCTATTGGCTAGACAGCGCTCTACACCTACGTGCGACTGGCCTTCGCGTGTAAAGCGAACGTGATAACCACTACACTACGGAAACCGATATGAGAGTATTGCTTCAAGTTTTTATAGTATTTTTTATAGAGCTGTCTTGTACGGTCTGCACCGTGGAGGGCCAGCAAACGCACTGGCCACCTGCTCGTGCACAACACAAAGCTAAAAGAAATCAGATTCTATGCAAGTTTGTGACATCACCAGGGCAAGTAAACACTGAGTTGAATTCAAATTTCTAGCCTCACACCGCTTTGCAGAAAGGATGTTTTCAGTGAACGTCAGTGCTCAACAGAAGCCTGATTTGACAACTGGCATAAAAGCCGGAGGTTGTTTCCGCCCAGTTTCGAACTGGGGACCTTTCGCGTGTGAGGCGAACGTGATAACCACTACACTACGGAAAACTACGAGACTACAGGACGCAGGTAACCTTTTTGCTTGGGTGTCTGTTGACAATCATTCGGCTGGCAGCAGTTGCTGCTATCGTTTTCTCGCCAAAAGAAGAACGCTGTTTCTGCTCGGTTTCGAACCGAGGACCTTTCGCATGTTAGGCGAACGTGATGACCACTACACTACAGAAACCCCACCCGTGCTTTCAACAGGGAAGTTTGGCCTGCAAGGATAACACAAGGTGTACGCGTTTGTCAATCAAGCGGACAAAGCCTCCTCAGTGTGACAAGCTCCCTGCAGGTTTTAGCATACACGCCGTTTGCCTAGCTCGGAGCAATGACTTTGTAGCGTGAACCATCCAGTGAGCCGAGAGCCAATTCAGAATGTGCATGAAAGCAAATCTGCATGTTTCCACCCAGTTTCTAACAGGAGACCTTCCGCTTGTAAAGCCATCGTGACAACCAAAGGAGCCTCCGGTCAGGCTGTGAGCACCGTCTTGTGGTGCCCTCGCAGAGAGGCTGTAAGTCACTCACCACTATGTTTTTATTCAATGTTCCACGCTGGTGGAATCATCTTCCCATTCCCACTCGGATTACGGATACACTGGTATCCTTCAAACGACAGCTAAAACCCATCTCTTCCGAGGACACCCGAACCCCGGTGAATATCCCTCTCTCTAAAGAAAACAAAGCTCCTACTCTAGCACAAACAAGTTACTTGGAATAAATAGCCCTTCACGTATGCACTTCCTTGTCCTATTGAACCGCCGAATACCTGCTCAATCGTAGTGCGCTTTGGACATAAAGTGTCCGCTAAATGTGTGCTTGCGCCCAGTTTCGAACAGGGGACCTTTCGCGGGGGGGCAGCCGCCAATAGTTAAGCTTAACTTTCCTTAACTTTTCCCATTCATTCTCTATGGTAGTGCTTAACACTACCGATGCAATATACTTTTGGCCACGCGTAGATTTTTTGTCGCTGTTTCATCATTTCCGTGGCGGGGAATTTAAAAAGCCCAGTGTTGATGATAGGAAAGGTATGTTTACTGAATTGTCAGGTAAAAAATAAAGTTTTGTGTTGTACAAAAAATAATTACTGTCTAAACCATCTTAACACAAACTTTGCATATGGTGTTTGCTGTTTTAACTAACCTGATCAAACAGAAAAGGTAAATATATAAGTATAAATATTGTATAATATATAAATAATATTGCATAATGAAAACATAGATTATTAAACAATAATATAATGTGAAATGGGATATTGATTAATATTAAATGTTGAAATATAATGGAAATTTATTTGCATATTAATAAATGTTTTGTTTTCAATGAATTTTGCTAAACACATTTATTTATTGATACATTTAGATTAATTCATTTATTGATCATTTTATTGATACATTCATTCATTATTTAATTATTATCTATTACAATCATTATTTTAAAAATAGTTGCATTAATTGTTTATTTAAAAACTTTTAAACTACAGCTGTTATTTTGTTTGTAAAGGTTAATGTTTCAATGTTATTTTCTTATTGTGTACTTAAAATGTTTATAATCGAATAAATACTAAATTAAAATATATATTGTTTGTTAACAGTGCAGTAGGATGTAGTACATGTAATTAATAGCCTATATCACACACACACACACACACACACACACAGACACATGCACACACACTTTTAAATGACTAAAAATAAAAGATGGCAAAAGACACGCGTAGCAGCGGCAGTGACGTCACTCGAGCATCACTCATTTTAACGTCACTTGTTAAAAAATTACCAGAATTGCCCCCAGCACAATTGTGCAAAATTGAGTCCGAGGACTTACAAGTTTTATTTACTCACTCACTCACACTTACACACATTTCAGACTGAACAATGTTTTTTGCAGGTACACATCTCCTTTCCGCACTCATGTGCCAATCCTACAGCTGGATCTCACAAGGAAACATAACTATTTTTTTTACGTTTTGTCACTTTAGTGGCTAATTCGTACACGTTTAGTCATATAAAAATTTACAATTTTTAAAAGGAGGCATGGCCCCCAACCCCACCCCTAAACCCAACCGTCATTGGGGATAAGCAAATTGTACTAAATTGTATGAATGAGATTGGACAAATTCATTTGGATTAGCCACCAAACCCATAAGTTATGAATTGCCATGAGATAGGGTTGGATTCTCCAACGTGAAGTAACTTCCTGATAAAACAATTGTAATGTAATGTAATGTGTAATTATATAGCACATTTATCGTGTATGGTCATACACCCAAAGCGCTTCCCAATCATGAGGTGGGGTCTCTCCACACCACCACCTGTAGCATTCACTTGGATGATGCGACAGCAGCCACAGGACAACGGCGCCAGTGGGCTCACCACCCACCAGCTCTAGGTGGAGTGCAAAGACAGTGATAGAACCAATTCGGTGAACCCATCTGTGTGTGTTTGTTTGTTTGTTTCTGTTATTCTTTGTTCAGCCTATCTGATGTTTCGTATTTTCAATGAAAATGAAAGGAGGCAGTAATGTTATAGGCTCCGTTTTGTTATAAATATGCTTGAAGATGACGCTCATATCATGCAGCTACACGACGCCTCAACATTTCGATGTCTGTTGTTGCTAATATCAAAGTGAAAATATACAGTTCCTCACATCATGCTTTCATTTTATTGTTAAGAAAGTGAAACAGCATAGCCAGGGTGATGTGAATGACTTTATAAAGTACACACTCGGGAGTTTGTTTTCCATAGAGCCCCGCCTCTGTTTTCAGATGTCTCGTTCTCCTGAACCCAATCTTGTATCTCGTCTCGTTTCGTTGAGTAGGCATCTCGTCACATCCCTAGTGTTTCCCTATTTAAGCTCTTTGTATACAGTTTAAAAGCTTTATTTTTAATTGCTGATTTTTGTTTTTTATTAAATAATATTTGACTGTGAGAGGGTGGACATGTTAAGCTTGACAACATTCAGTTTCAAACACATACTAAATGTGTGCACATCAAAAAAAAAGCAAAATGGGCACAGGGATGCCAATGAGTACATCAGAGTACATCTTTCTTAAAGGAGCATTTACCTCATGACAGGGTGGACAGCAATTTAAAGGACACATGCGAAATGATTAATGATATTATGAAAACAAAAAGTTATTATATTTTATCAACTAACTTGTTTAAGACAATAAGAATATTTAAAAATCTTTTTAATTTGATCTAATTTACCTACTTTTTAGACTCACTGAAGTTATCTGAGCAGTGTGTGGGACATGGCAAAATCACATCCATTCAATGAAAGAAAATGACAAAAATTGACAAAACATATTTCAAAACACTTATAATTCTACCTGCATGTGTGTAAAGGTTTAATCAGTTATATCAAAACATCAGAGTTTCATTATTGTGCATTATGTCCATATAGGACTGATTCAATCTTGTGGGACATCAAAGGCACTTTATAGTGATAATGACCCAGCTAACGAAACTAAAACATGTAGTAGTAATGGGTACTTTTTCCTTAAAGGGCACCTATTTTACCCCCTTTCAAGATTTAAGATAAGTATTTTGTGTCTCCAGAATGTGTCTGTAAAGTTTCAGCTCAAAACACCCATCAGATTATTTGTTTAGAATGTTGGGATTTTCTGCTTTAAACACTTAGTCTTAGTGGATTAAAAAAGTTTTTTTAAATTGTCTTAAAAATGTTTGGAGTAAAGAATTTGATCAACTCCAAATACTGAATATATGTGTGTCTGTGTATGTGAGAAAGTGGAAAACAAGGGGGAAATGTATCAATAATTCATGACTGCAACAGTAAGGGGCAAAAAAAAAGCTAAACAAAAAAGACTTTTATTTTGGCGTGGGCTGTGACGTCATAAGACTGCGCCGCTGCTGCATTGTGATTCGACTGGAGAAAGGTTTGCTTTAAAGCTTTTACACAGATATAAAGCGATTGATTGAAGTTTCAGATTTTTATCCGATCTTAAATGATGTACCTGCTGTTGACAATATTATTTAACCCTTTAAACAACGTAGTATTATTTAGTGGTGGGCAAAGCGAGGCTTCATGAAACACTCAACCAGTCGAAACAAATGTATCGAAGCTTCGAAACGTTTCAAAACCTCACTGTACGGTGACACCTAGTGGTCATTATTTATGTATTGCACTGGAACAGCTTTAGCTAAGAACAGTTAAGCAAACTGAGGTATTAAACCCCACTTTCCAGGTGCAAATCTTCAAGTGCTTTAGTTGAGCGGTTAGGGTTTCGACTACCATGTGGGGATAGTGGGATCGAATCCAGACAGAGACAGTTTTTTTGAAATGCTTTAATATCAGTTTGAATTGCTCTGTTCTTGTATCGTTTTGTTTCAACATTGGTCTGACATCCGAATAAACACTTTGTGAATAAATATGTCTTGTTTTGGTCATAAAACAGGGTTGTTGCTAATTCAGACGTGGTTGTGGCCAGAAGATAACAAGAATTATTTATATTACTCATTAAATTTCCCATTTATTCTATTTCATTAATGTCTACCCAAAACCTAAACCCAACCATCACAGTACTGTAAAAATATGAATTATTGTTTTTTACAGTGTTACAAAAATAATCCTAAATTGATAGCGTATCCGCAACTGTATCCTATCTAGACAACACCATAAAACAGTAACATTATTAAAATACATAAAAATCATGATTTCGGTGTATTTGTACAAGTCGGGATTCGAACCCAAAAATCATTTGAAGTACAATAACAACATGCACACGCACGGTCCATTAGGCCATATGAGACAGATGTTATTTTCTGATCCTGTCAGTTAAATGCAGATTCGGTAGGTCTCGAAACGCTTCTGAACGATGCTTTGAATCGTTTTAGTCACGTGACCAGGTGTTTCGAAACACTTTAGTCACGTGACCTGTGTGTTTCGGATCATGCTTCGGTGCAGTGTTTCAAAACACTTGCGCTTCGGGATCTCGACACTGTGTCGAAACGTCAGTTTCACGTCAGCCATCCCTAGTATTATTTTACTCACAGTAATGAGGGCTATATTGTTTGAATAAAGTAACAGAAATGTGTTTAATAAGTGTTTTAATGAAGATTTAGTTTATTAAATAGCATAATGTCATTCCATTCTAAGTGTACATCACTATATATAAGAAATGGAGTAACGTTACTAGTTTTAATCAGCTCATTTGTGGCTATTGTATCTTGCTCAGACTTAGCTGATTTCTTCTTGTTAATGACTCTCATATAAAGAAACTGTTGAAGCAAGTGTTGAAGAGAAGTTATTTTGTATCTGCTCATTGTTTTATTTATTTCAAACTGAACATTTTTATTGTTTTGTTCATTTTAAACAGGATAAAGTGTCCAAACACAGAGAAAAACTCCTGCTGAAGCGACTGATCTCCACACTGTTATAAAGATGGCGTTTATTAAAGAGGAGAGTGAAGATGTGAAGATTGAAGAAACATTCACAGTCAAACAGGAAGATCCGCAGGAACAAACAGGTTAATTTTCATTCTCAAAGACCAACTCAGTCATTTGATCCTCATTCAGATATGTTTTAATAATAAGAATACTAAATTAAATGCATCTTGCAGTCCTGAGTGTGCTGCCTAGTTCTCCTAAATGCACATAAGCACTCATTGAAAGACAAGAATGAGTTTCTTTAGTTACTTGTTCTCATGTCTTTTGTTCATTTTCTCTACCTTCTTAAAGTTATTGCTTTTCTTGTTCTCCTATTGTTTTTAAAGCATCCTTAAGCACTGGCACTATATATATATATATATATATATATATATATATATATATATATATATATATATATATATATATATATATATATATATATATTAGTTTAACTGAGCTGATGATATTTGACCTACAGTATTCTCATAGAAGATATCTGCTAATACAGTGATAGTGTTGGCTTAGTACTTTCCATTTGCATATGTCACGTTGATCACAATTCCCTTTTTTCATCAACTTCTTTATGGGTTTAAACTTGTTTCTAGTAGTTGTTACTAGTTCTCACAGATAGTATCTGAGTTAGAATTACATCATTATTATAATAACTAATTAACAGGGCTATTGTGTTTAAACAGGGTTTCTGCAGGGTCTTAAAATAAAATGTCTTAAATTACAAAATCTAAAATTTCGGCCTTAAAAATCTTAAATTTACTGAAATATTGTGTTGTAGGTCTTAAATCTTTTGTAATCAAGTCTTCATTTTTCTTTGTTCATGTTCTGCTACCCAATCTGGCCAAAACCCATACAATCACCAACAATCATCTCAATGAAACTTTCAACTTTTTATTCTAAAAGGTCATTTTAACTCTATTTATCATAATGGTTTAATTATTTTCCTTACAATAACATTTGTTTAAACGTGCTCCATGTATTTACTGCTGAGGACATCGACCTGGACAGATTGTTGTGCATAGATTTAGTTTATTATAGTTTTAAAAAGGTTTAAAATATTTGTTCAGTTTTTTTATTTTAAAGAAAGTTTATTTTGAAAAAGTATGTGAATACAAGTAAAGCTTGCTTGTTTTTACACAATATTTAAGATAGTTTGCTAAGTAATATCTAAAATATATATAAAAAATATTATTCATTTATTATTGTATTATTAAATGTATTAAATTATAATATTTTTTGATAGGACAAATCATTTAATTCATAATGCTCTTGAAAATGTCTTTAAAAGTCTTACATTTAACTTGGTGAAACCTGCAGAAACCCTGGTTTAAAGTATGTCAAAAAACATGGATGCCTCCAATTTTAAATATGCCGCGTCACCTGTTGCAAAGTCATATTTTCTACTTTTATTATTTTTCTTTGTATGTATAGTCATGAACACACTTGTTTGTAGAGCAAGTAGCCGTTTATTCTTCCTGGTCATTTCTCCAATAGGCAACTGAAGTTCTAAAACAATAGCATATGAGATCAGGCCCCTGTTTCAGAAAGGAGGTTAAGTGAAAACTCAGAGTATTTTAACCCTGAAATGAGAGAAACTCTGGGTTTTCTGTTTCAAAATGGCAGGTTTGTCAAACTGGAGAAAGCAGGGTAAGTCAAGCCTGTTTCTGAAAGAGAGGTAACTTTAACTCAGAGTCAGTTACTGTGGTAACTTACTCTGTGAACCTAACCTGGTCAGGAGCAGGTCTTATTCTCTAAACTCTGAGTTTCTGTCGGTCTCCTCCACTTTTTTTAAAGACAGAGCGGTATTTCTCGCTTAGCCTTACGTTTCCAACCACCTATTTTTATGTGCATTTTGGATAGGCTATGAGCATTAAAAAAAAATGGTTAATGGAAACGCCATGATGCACATAACTTTTGAAATATAAGCATAAAAAACATGCGCATAACTGATTAGGATAAACTTTTTATTTGATTAAGAAAAGATAAACTTATGTAAACTATGCAAGCCCTTTTACTGAACAAATTCCAGTACGCGCATTAAAAAAGGTTTGTTATAAGAGATGATATGACAGGGCTTAAAATTAACTTTTTTACTTGGTAGCACCAGTGCTCCCAACTTCAAAAATTTAGGAGCACCCATCAAAAATGAATGAGCACCACTTCAAATTGTATATTAAGGTATTTATTGTATTTGAAAACAACATGAATTAGGACTAACAAAAAACAGAAACAACTAACTAATGTTGTGATGACTTATTGATATCTGTACAATAATTCCAAAATGACTGTCTAATAATTATAAATATTATTAATGACGATGATGACAATAATACTAACAATGAATTAGTCATTTGTCATCATCATGGTGCTTGAATGCGAGTTGTTTGCTCTAAAATGTCCTACTGTTTCTTTATGAAAAATAAATTTATGGTTTGCATCAAACACAAATAAAGCATTGAAGTAAGAAATATTTATTTTGCACTATTGTTTTTATACGCATGTCAGTTTAATAAATAACATTTCTGCTACAAAACAAATGAAAGATTATAATAAATCATTCAATTCAAGGCTGAAAGCTGCAAAGCAGTCATCAGTAACTAAAGAGAATAATAATATACATCTCAAGAAAAAACAGACAAAAGTAGGAAAGTTTCACTTCTACCACTCTTTAAAAGTTTTGGTTTCGGTTTGTGTCTTTGTAAATGCTCAGTCTCGTTGTGAGCTGAATTACGGTTTTCTGTGTTTGTGAAAAAAAGCAGGCGAGTCAGCTGGTCAAATATTGAGAAATTAGGATTTTCGCGATGACCACCGGCGCAATGCCGTTCTTTGTTATGAGCCGCAGATTCAGTTCAAACTCAGTAATGGCGAGCTTCTTTGGCGATGATGTGTACAGTGTTAGATTTTACATTTAGCGGACATTTGCGCTAAACACACAGTGAATGCAACGCATCGAGATTCGGGCACCTTCTCCGAAAACACTCCATTG
Organism: Danio kyathit; assembly: GCA_903798195.1. Classification (NCBI taxonomy): domain Eukaryota; kingdom Metazoa; phylum Chordata; class Actinopteri; order Cypriniformes; family Danionidae; genus Danio; species Danio kyathit. The sequence continues at coordinate 1,881,365 of CAIGQS010000682.1, read as the reverse complement.
ATCTCGGCTGGCGGATCAATATTCACCACATGATCGCTGTCATTGGCGACATTATTTGTAACTTTAGCTAGGGTTTGCAAACCTGTGTACTTTTCACTCTTCAGCAGTTTGCATTTCCCGCGGTCACAAAAGATCCCAGTCATCTGCAAGTGGAAAGCCTTGAGTGATTGACAGCTAATATGAACCAATTTAGCAGCAGGGAAGACCAATTCCGCACGTTTTTATTCAAAACAGGTCGCACTACAACCATTATGCAGTCGCACATATGCGACCAAAATGGTCGCAATTTCGAGCCCTGTATGATGATGAAAATGTGTGTGAATGGACAAAGCAGCAGACTGAGCACACTGTAAAACATCTGAAATGTTGTTTTGGTCATTCTAAAATGCCTCAACCTGCTTAGTATTAATGTTATTATATTATTAATTACCTCCAGAATGTCTGGAGCGTGTCAAGAGCATCTGTTCTCTGCGTCTCATGGCTTTAAACGCAACCACGTGTTCATTGTGTGCCGACATTGTCCTCTGAGGTGAAAGTCATTTAATGAATAAAGAAAAGATTCATGTAGCTTCTTCTACCGCAGTAAATTCTGTTTTTACTGTAGATATTTGGCGTCAGTTAATCAGAAAGTGATGATTTTGTTCTCTTTGATTCATTGGATGGAAACGCTGCTTTATTCGCACGTCTTTTATGAGATATTCCAGTTTTGCAAATAAATTTAATTCACATTTTTGGATGGAAACATAGCTATTGCCTACATTTCAGTCACACAAAGAACAAAGTCACGTACGAGAATGGCTTGTCCTTCTTTAATGAATAGTTAGCTTAAAAACTCAGACTTTTGACAGTGACATGTACTGTAATTAGATTAATGGGATTATTACTCATTCTCAAAACTATTTTTTAGTACTGCTTACATTTTTATTATTCAAATATTTTATTGATTTTTAAAAAGTCTTCAATTTTTCCACAACACACATATTGAACAACAAATTAACATGGTACATAACTACAGAAATACACCCTATATAGAAAAAGGGAGAAAGGATTAGACGTGTTCTGTTCCATCAGTAACCAAAGTGGGGCCTCATCATTACCGATGTTGGAAAACCAGAATATCAGTTTGTGTACATTGGCCGCCCAATAATACAGAATTAATGCAGAATTATTAGGCAAGTTGTATTTTTGAGGATTAATTTTATTATTGAACAACAACCATGTTCTCAATCAACCCAAAAACTCATTAATATCAAAGCTATTTTAGGAGGATATCTGTGTGTGCAGGTGACTATTACTGTGCATAATTATTAGACAACTCAACAAAAAACAAATATTTACCCATTTCAATTATTTATTTTGACCAATGAAACCAAAATAACATCTCAACATTCACAAATATACATTTCTGACATTCACAAACAAAACAAAAACAAATCATTGACCAATATAGCCACCTTTCTTTGCAAGGACACTCAAAAGCCTGCCATCCATGGATTCTGTCAGTGTTTTGATCTGTTCACCATCAACATTGCTTGCAGCAGCAACCAGAGCCTCCCAGACACTGTTCAGAGAGGTGTACTGTTTTCCCTCCTTGTAAATCTCACATTTGATGATGGACCACAGGTTCTCTATGGGTTTCGGGTCAGGTGAACAAGGACGCCATGTCATTAGTTTTTCTTCTTTTAGACCCTTTCTTGCCAGCCACGCTGTGGAGTACTTGGACGCGTGTGATGGAGCATTGTCCTGCATGAAAATCATGTTTTTCTTGAAGGATGCAGATGTCTTCCTGCACCACTACTTGAAGAAGGTGTCTTCCACAAACTGGCAGTAAGACTGCGAGTTGAGCTTGACTCCATCCTCAACCCGAAAAGGCCCCACAAGCTCATCTTTGAGAATACCAGCCCAAACCACAATCCCACCTCCACCTTGCTCGCGTCTGAGTCGGACTGGAGCTCTCTGCCCTTTACCGATCCAGCCACGGGCCCATCCATCTGGCCCATCAAGACTCATTCTCATTTCATCAGTCCATAAAACCTTAGAAAAATCAGTCTTGAGATATTTCTTGGCTCAGTCTTGACGTTTCAGCTGGTGTGTCTTGTTCAGTGGTTGTCATTTTTCAGCCTTTCTTACCTTGGCCATGTCTCTGAGTATTGCACACCTTGTGCTTTTGGGCACTCCAGTGATGTTGCAGCTCTGAAATATGGCAAAACCACCATCTTGCCAGCTGCATGCTTGACTTTTCTCAGTTCATGGGCAGTTATTTTGCGCCTTGATTTTTCCACACGCTTCTTGCGACCCTGTTGACTATTTTGAATGAAACGCTTGATTGTTCGATGATCACGCTTCAGAAGCTTGGCAATTTTAAGAGTGCTGCATCCCTCTGCAAGATATCTCTACTTTTCGGAGTCTGTCAAGTCCTTCTTTTGACCCATTTTGTCAAAGGAAAGGAAGTTGCCTAATAATTATGCACACCTGATATAGGGTGTTGATGTCATTAGACCACACCCCTTCTCATTACAGGGATGCACATCACCTAATATGCTTAATTGGTAGTAGGCTTTCGAGCCTATACAGCTTGGAGTCAGACAACATGCATAAAGAGGATGATGTGGTCAAAATACTCATTTGCCTAATAATTCTGCACTTCCTGTTGTATAGGAAATTTGGCATTGCCAATCCACCCTCTTCCTTCTTTCTTTCCAAGAATTCCTTTCTTGTGCGAGGAATTTTCTTATCCCAGAGAAATGTAGAAATAAAACTATTCAACTCCTTGAAAAATAACTTGGGATTAAAAACAGGCACAGTCTGAAATAGAAACCAAAATCTTGGTAGTATTGTCATTTTAATGGAATTGATCTTCCCAGCCAAAGATAAAGGAAGGGTTGACCACCGCATCATGTCTCGTATGGCTTTGTCTAATGTCGTTTTAAAATTAATATTGAACAAATCCTTATATTTGCGTGTCACACTCACACCCAGATATACAAATTTATCAGGACTTACTGAAAATGGAAAGCATTGGAAGGACATTTGCTGTGCTCTATCATTGATAGGGAAAAGGAGACTCTTTGCTAGATTGACTTTGTTTCTAGAAACATTTCTAAATTCTGAAATTATTGTAAGAGCTTTTGGAATACATGTATCTGGATTTGACAGAAAAAGAAGATCATCCGCAGGGCTTGACGCTTACTTTTTCAGGAGTAGCACATGCACTCCACTTAGGAGCGCATTAAAGAATTTTAGGAGCACAATGAAAATGTATAAAATAAATAGTGTTTTTGCCTAATAAATGTACGCGAGGAGATCTTTAAAAGCAAAGCACTTTCATTCATTTGAATACAATAAGTCCAATAGGTTTTATTTTACTGAAACAATAGCTTAAATAGTGCTTAATAATTATTTATGAATTAAGCTGTATGGAGTTTAGCTAGCAGTCCACGGCAGGACTGGGATCAATATTGCTCTGTTGAAGGCCTCTCTAGGCGATGCGGTGGCGCAGTAGGTAGTGCTGTCGCCTCACAGCAAGAAGATCGCTGGTTCGAGCCTCGTCTGGGTCAGTTGGCATTTCTGTGTGGAGTTTGCATGTTCTCCCCGTGTTCGCGTTGGTTTCCTCCGGGTGCTCCGGTTTCCCCCACAGTCCAAACACATGCACTATAGGGGAATTGAGTAGGCTAAATTTTCCATAGTGCATGTGTGCGTATGGTTGTTTTCCAGTGATAGGTTGCAGCTGGAAGGGCATTCGCTGCGTAAAACATATGCTGGATAAGTTGCTGGTTTATTCCGCTGTGGCAACCCCAGATTAATAAAGGGACTAAGCCGAAAAAGAAAATGAAAGAAGACCTCTCTAAAGTGATCTAAATCAAGTCTTCAGTTGTGGACATGCCTATAGGCAGCTTTTTGTTAAATTTTTTTTATCTAGTTTCGAGCTGAAAAATCTCTTTCACACTGGGCAGCAGAAATAGAGAGTTATTAATAAGTTATTGTTAAGTTAATAAAAATGTGCAGTATAGTTAGTGCAAACATCCACATGACCAGATCAGTTTAATCTGTGTTTGTATCATAAGAAGATTATGGCTGTATCAATGCTCCTAAACAAAACATTATTAATTTGATAATAATATATATTGTACATGTCATCTTAAATATAAATATACTTGCAGTAGCTAGATTGAAACACACCTTTTCTCCACAGCACATAAAACAATGTGACTTTTTAAGAATAATTTTATTTATCAAAATTAATTTATTTGCATATTATATTCCAACAATTCCACCACACTGCCCACATGGGAAAAGTATGACAAATGTGAAGAAAGACACAACTACAAACTCATGTGCAAAGCTGGCACTGTTTATCAGAGCACTTTATCTTTCTGGGCTTTTTAAAGAAGAGCTGAATATGGGAATGCCTTTATGAAGTTTCCTTCCGCCCCAAAGTAACACCATCTTTTCTATTAAACTTTAATGGCCTTCGGCAACAGAATGATTTCTTTTTCTTATTTAACAGACAATTAAAAACGAAAATGTTTAGCATTTAACACCTTTTACATGACACTGTTTTTCTTTTCAGTGTGTTTAAAGGGTTACGAAACACCAAAACACATTTTTTGAGCTGTTGACAGTCATATATGTGTCCATATAAACACTATTAGGACACATATATTTCACTAAAAAGTGAAAATTGGTTGTTTTTGCGTTATTTTGAGCAAATCCGCTCTTCCGGTTTGAAACAAATTTTTGAAGCTGCGTCACGGCCATGAGATACTTGCGTGTAAATCCAGAGTGGAGAGTGGCTGTCTGTCCCTGCGAGTACAACATGACGTCTCTGAGGGTGCGGCATTAATTCATGAGAAAGACTTTGTTCAAACCAATCAGTGCGCTCTGTTGTGTATGACGTGCAACTTCATTAATATGCATGATAGCTTCGAAAGCTGTTTACCTGTTACAGTGTTCAGACGGCAGAGAGACGCCACGTTGTGTTGCCAAAATAAGTGAAAGAACGAGAATTTGAAGACATGGGGCCTGTTTCAGAAAGGAGATTAAGTGAAAACTCAGAGTATTTTAACCCTGAAATGAGAGAAACTCTGGGTTTTCCGTTTCAAAATGGCAGGTTTGTCAAACTCAAGAAAGCAGGGTAAGTCAAGCCTGTTTCTGAAAGAGAGGTAACTTTAACTCAGAGTCAGTTACTGTGGTCACTTACTCTGTGAACCTAACCTGGTCAGGAGCAGATTTTATTCTCTAAACTCTGAGTTTCTGTCGGTCTCATCCCCTTTTTTAAAAGACGAAGTGGTGTTTCTCGACTTAGCCTTGCGTTTCCACACTCCTATTTTATGTGCATTTTGGATATGCACATAAAAAAAAAATCGGTTAATGGAAACGGCAAGATGCGCATAACTTTTGAAAATAGGCATAAAAAACATATGCGCATAACTGAGTAGGATAAACTTTTTATTTGATAAGAAAAGATGCGCGTAAACTACAATAGAAACATTATTTTTTTCCAGTATACACATAAAAAAAGGTTTGTTATAAGAGATCATACGATGATAAAAATGTGTGTGAATGGATAAACCAGCCGGCTAAGCACATTGTAAAACATCAAATGTTGTTTTGGTTTTCTAAAACGTCTTAACCATTTCTGTATTATAATTTTATTAATTACCTCCAGAGAGTCTGCAGCGTGTCAAGAGCGTCTGTTCTCCGCGTCTCATGCGTGTCTCAAACGCCAGCATGTGTTCATTGTGTGTCGGCATTGTCTTCTGAGGCGCAAGTCATTTATTAAATAAAGAACAGGTTCACGCAGCTTCTTCTACTGCAGTAAATTGTGTTTTTATTGTTGATATTTAGCGCCAGTTAATCAGGAAGTGACAATTTTGTTCTCTTTGATTCGTTGGATGGAAACGCTGCTTTATTTGCACGTCTTTTATGCGATTATTCCAGTTTTGCACATTTAATTCGCATTTTTGGATGGAAACATAGCTAATACATTTCAGTCACACAAAGAACAAAGTCACTTACGAGAATAGCTTGTCCTTTTTTAATAATTAATTTGCTTAAATTCACTTACCTTCCACAGGCACATGTAACATTACTAACTAGATTAATGGGATTATTACTCCTAAAAACTATTTTTTTTAGTTCTGCTTGCATTATAAATGTCATCTCAACCTCTTCCACTCGAACAATAAAAAAGGCAGACACACAAGTGCACTTTTAAATCTATTAAAACTGATCAACGTGTGCAAAAGTGAGAACCTTAAATTAAACATTTCCACTGAACATTAGGCTAAGGTTATCTGCATTCTTGTTTTGTCAAATTTGTTGTAGAAATGCACTAGCCTATTTTATGTAATTTAATGCACTTACATCTGAAATAACTTCAAAATTACGGCCAATTCCCCACTTTTTCAATTAAAAATTTTATAAACGTCACACATTACATTACTGATTTTATTATACTGATTTAAATACTTTAAATGTAAACTTGCTCATTAACTTGAGCATCTATGTTTTCCCATGCTAACTGTCTCTGTTTCACTGATGCAGTGGTGTTGCTTTTTTAAATATATGGTCATATTAGCTATAACTTTGCATGAGCACATCAAGTTCAGGTGGAGAACTCGTAATATCTATGCTCTATTGATAATGCCTTTTTATAGTTGCGGTGTGCGCGGTTAACTCTGAGCTGGTCTCCTCAAAGTTGATTGACCCAACTCAGATCAGCTATTCAGATTTGCTGAACAAAAAAGACACGATTGCAGAGTAATTGTCCTGTCTCTACAGATTTGGTAAGTGTGCGATCAGTTCTTTGTTCATTCAGATGGCAAAGTTAGTTCGTATTGTCAGCAGTGCTCTTTTAGTTTTTAAAGACTTACTATAGTCAAAATGATTTAGTTACTAAGTTTACAGTATGTTGATATCACTGCAATATTACAGTACAATATTATAGACTGAAAGATCCGCTGTAAATGCTGCTCTCCGAATATAAACATGTGAACGCCTTAATCAAATTATTCCCGATGTGCAGGATTTTCGCCGCATTTTGTGACAGGGTAGTCTATATACACACGGCTCTCTGACTCTACCTACAGAGTCATCTAAGTTACAGAGAAATGCAGAGGATTTTTTTTCTCCCATTTGCCGTGCGGTATCAAACATTGCATTAAAGCTCTTCCAGCAGTTCCTCGCTTTCAATTTCTCGTTTGTCACGGGCGACATGCAGGAAATGTTCCTGAATAAAAAGTGAAAGTGCCAAACTGCATTTAAAGTCGACAAATTAATAATTTGGCAAATAATTCGATTACTGATGTCCGTGTAAACACAGTCACTAGGTGCGTTCGACATTAAGCACAGCTGCAGCCGGTGATCAACGAGATTAGCCGAGCGCAGGCGGGGGCGGAGTTGAAAACAGAGCCGTCAAGCTGGATACTTCGGGGCTCGAAGTTGCTGCTGTCATGATGACCGATCACATGGCGTGATCATTTATTTATTTGTTCATTTATTGCAATAACAACAAAAGATTTACAGTACACATAAAACAGAATACAGTCTCTACAAACTATAGTTCATTTTTAAACAAGGGAATTATGAATTAAAAGTAGGTTATATAACAAACACATGAGAAATAAGGGGAAAACGAGAGAGCACATAAAAAGGAAATAAATGTACACAAATAGGCCAATTAAACAAAACAATAAGCACAAATTCTTGGAGTTTAAACATCAGTTTTTGGGCTACTAGATGTTGAATGGTATGTCAATACTGTTCCAGTGCTTGTTTGAATATGCTAAAAAGGGTTTACATTTATAGATATAAAACTTTCCAATATATATTAGTGTAAAACCCAAAACAAGGTGTTTTGATTAAGTTTTAAACAATGATTAATTTGAAAAGCATTTTTATAAAAGCACTTTAATCCATAGAGATTGAACAAAAGGACCTCAATAAATGAGCTACACTAAATAGAAAATACCCAGAAAGAGCAGGAACATCACTGTCATTTTTAACATTTTTGCATAAATGGCTTAACAGGAAATAAAATATTTTATAATCATATATTTTTATATTTAATAAAATATTTTTTACTTAATTTGTTAAGAAATCTTCTTACGGGTGTCAGGATCAATGATGATAATTATTTTATTATAAGTCTGTAAGAGTTATTTGAGTTAATATTTGGTCATTCACTAAAATGTACAATACAGTAGTCTGTATAAAAAAAAGGCAGAATAAACCTGTTCAAACAATCTAGACAAATTATTTAACAAAAGATGATAATGCAGTAAAATATTTGTAGTCTTTTAATAAGCATGATGTGTACAAGATAGAGAGGGGTATGAACCATTTGTTTGTTTGTTTTGAAATTTGTGAATTGGAATTTGTCCAGTAATAAACCCGAAACACACATGGTTGTTGTCATGCTGTGAACTCGGCCAATCGTGTAACATCAGTGTCGTCATCGCAGCTCCAGCAGGCGCTCTTCAGGTGCTGCGCGGGCTGAGTCAGTCGTCTGATCTCGGAGCACTGTCGCGGTACTTTGATGCCACATGTGACAGTCACATGGCGTCAGCGCAGCATCAATCCGGACAACATTTCTAACCAGCATGCACCGCTTTAAGACAGATTTTGATCGATCTGCGCAGCGCTGCATGAAGTCGAACGCACCTACTGTCTTTCTCCCCCGTGTCTGCGTGCCCAAACGGAAACTCCCATATCTGCAAAATCTTCGCTCTTTCCCTCCCCCGACACTCCCACCTAAACAGAGCTGGACACGCCCAGTTTCCTGACTTTTTCCAAACTAAAGGTGTGAAAACACCCTGCTAAGACAGGGGGGTTTCATGGCCCTTTAAATATATATATATATTTAATATAAATCTATTTTATTCCTATTATCCAAAATCCTTGTCTGCCAAGAGTCTGGAGTTAAACCGGCATGTACGTTGGGGGATTACATTGCCTGGAAAACATAGCTTAATGAGACAATGGTCCGAAATAACAATACTACCATACTCCACTTCTGACATTAAGGGAGGTGACTGCTTGTCCAGGAGAAAATGGTCAATCCTGGAATAGGTTTGATGCACAGGTGAATAGAAGGAAAATTGCTTAGAAGATGGATATTTAAATCTCCAGGGGTCATCTGAAAGGTATCTGTGGGTTTTGTATGTAGGGAAGTGTGGGGGAGAGAGAGGAAAGAAAAAAAAGAGAGGGAAAAAAAGGGGTGATCACACATACACTTATAAACACCAATCAACACAATATTAAAATCTTGCGTGTAAACTTGCACACACTTTCAGCTACTCCCACTCTTAACTAGCTTACCATGTGGCACCTCACGTATAAAACAAAACAATTTGAACAGCTCTGGATGTTTTACTACAAAAGCTACCCCATTATTGACAAAATATACTTGAGAACTAGAAATAAAAACAATGAACATGTGCTATAGTGGTAATTTAAAAGTTAACCGGAGAGTGACATTAACATTTTTATTGTCTTTGACAGCCCAGTGAACTGTCGTGATTTCCTTCATTTCAATGGCTTTCTTCAAAATATCCTCTTTTTCAGAAAAGTAGTGTCATTTAATCACGAAGGCGTGTCGGTTCCTTGTCGTCCACTGGTTTGCTGCGTAGAGTGCAGTGTGCCCGGTCCAGAAGTGGAGTCTTCTCGAGGTTCAGGGTATCTGGCTACAAATTCCGTCAGCATCTGCCGTGCTCCCGTCCTTCTTTAACTTCCGTAATGCGGAGATTTGAACAGCGAGACCTCTCCTCAAGATCCTCGCTTCCTTTTTCACAATACTAAACTCTTTTTTTCAAGGTTGTAAGAGTCGGAGTATCCACCTAACACAGACTCCAGACGAGTAACTCGCTCTTCTGCTGCTTCCACTCTGGCGTTATTTCTTTTATCTCACCTTTGTTTGTATAGCGCTTTTGCAATGTAGATTGTGTCAAAGCAGCTTCACATAGAAGATTATAGTCAATTGAAACAGTGTCAGTTCAGTTTTCAGAGTTTAAGTTTAGCTTAGGGCTGGACAATAATTCGATATCAATATATATCACGATAGGTTTTTTTTTCAATAACGATGATATGGTTTTTAAACCCATTTCCGATATTTCGATATAAATTTGCATATAAATATCTATATTATTATTTATATAAGATCTTATACATGTATCACTTGTTACTGAATGACGTTCAGTGCTCGGCTGTCAGAAAGAGCGTGATCTGATGTCGCTTGCGTGATGACGAACAACACAGACACGCTGCCAGCGCTCAGCACAGCAGTTGGTTAAGCTGCGCCGCAGAAAGTTTTAGCTACAAAATGAGTGCTCTGAATACAGATGCGAATGAACAAGCTTCCACAAGTAAGAATGCAGACGAAATAGTTAATAAGAAAGGAAAGACTAATGCAGTGGTGTGGAAGTGGTTCGGCTTTTTAAGTTTCGATAAACTTAGTTTCGGTGTTCTGCAAAGTGTGCCAGAGAGTGTAGCTGACTAGCGGCGGCAACACATCAAATCTGTTTCACCATTTGAAGCAGTTCCACCCGATAAAACGTACTGAGAGTCAGAAGATGAGGCAACATAAAAGTTTAAGCCAACCTGTGGCCTCACTTCGCTTATCAACACGTGCATATACACCTATAAATCACTCGCATATACACCTATACTATTGAATGTTCAAAACATGTATGAAACTTGCGGATATACTGTACATATAAACTTGATGCATGCATACACCCACATATGCATATAAACTTGCCGATCCTTGCATATACTCCCACATTAACACACGCACAAACAAACTCGATCCTTGCATAAACACCAAAATTAACACTCGTACACAAACTCGCTGCATGCTGGCATAAAGCACTCGCGGACTTACAAAATAAAAATCACATATTTATCAGGAATCAGGTTATTGCAAAGATGATGAAGTAGAAAGAATGTGATTAATAGAGCTATTAAATCTGTTAAATAATGAAAACGTGTTATATAAAATATTAGTCTATATAAATAGACTATATAAAATATATAAGAGATATTTATGTTAAACCTTTCAATTTAATTAGGTAATTACATACACAAATATAAATAGACAGATAAAACCCTTAAAGGACGTTCAATATATACGTTGAATATACTCAAACAACTCTTCTATTGGAAATATTAATGTAGCCTTTACTCTTAATGATTTTTTATTATTATAATTATTAATTTTTCTATGTTTTTTTACGATGTGGATGTCATAACTGACACAGTTTCAATTCACTATAATCTTCCATGTGAAGCTGCTTTGACACAATCTACATTGTATAAGCGCTATACAAATAAAGATGAATTGAATTGTACGAATATTTGTACGATTTTGGTATTATTTTGATTGTTAAATATTCAGCATTTACAAAAAAAAAAAAAACACTGATAAAAGTTTCTGTTCATCACGTTGGTCAAGCTAACCCCCACAAACTGTCTATATATTATAAGCTGAGTCTGAGAGTTTTATTTATTTGATAGTTTATTTCACATTTCTTGTTTGTATAGGCTAAATACAAAAAAAAAGTGAACAATTTTTTTTGTACTGTTTTAATTTTTTTAAAAAAGTTATAATATATATAAAGTTATAGAGTCTGGAGGTATTATCGACTTTGCAAATTCACTTTGCAGACATTTGTAGGTACAGACATCCATTGTGTGCGTTCTTGGCAGTTTTTCCTTTCTTTTTAATATTGTCCATATAGATATCGGAATTATATCGTATCGACCGAAATAAAAAATATATATCGTGATATAAATTTTTGCCATATCCTCCAGCCCTAGTTTAGCTCAGTTTAGTGTGGTTTAATAATCACTTCTGAGAGTTCAAACACTGAGGAGCAATTTCATTGATGCGTAGCTCTACAGATCCCGAACCATGCACATTAGTGGCGACAGCGATGAGGAAAGAACTTCACCAATTGGCGTATGTGAAGAATTTAAAAAACCTCAAGAGAAACCAGGCTCAGTTGGGCACGACCAGTTGGGCATTTCTCCTATGGCCAAACGTCTTGTGCAGAGCTGCAGTCTAGGCACCGGAGGCTGGAGAATGCTGGACCTCAGCGAAGACTCGTCTGTCCCTGGAGCGTCACAGGAATCAGTCTCATGCTCTCCACTCTTCCATAACCACCACAGCAGCTGCTCAGGATACGGCCTGGTCCAGGAGTATGAAAACCTTGGGATCATCTCGTTGCTGGTCTTGGATCGCATCAGTGGCGCTGCATATTCTGAGGGCCTCGGGATGAGTACCCCCAGGTGGAAATAGAGAATAAAGAGAATAATTAGCGTAGCTGCTGTTCATAGTGTATATAAACAAGAAGCAAAAACCTGCGTGGGGCACACTCATGAGTCACTGCTAAGTGATGCACTGAGTGTATGCTTTGCTAAAAAGTTAGGTTTTCTAGTTATGAATTGTGAAAGTGTGCCTGAGCCTCGGACATTATCAGGAAGACTAATGTTAATGTGCTCTACAGCATTGCGTGACTCTGTCCGAAAGCTGGTCACTTTGATTTTAAAGTTCATTTGACAGTGCAACAGCCCTTTCCTAAATTTTAGCAATCAAATAGCCCTTTAGTGCATCAATAGCCTGAAGGACCGCACTGTTATCACTCGCCGGAGCCATCTCTATCTTAGATGCAGCTTGCACTTCGGGGTTAGCATTAGCATGGAGGCTAGTAGCGGATTCCACCTCCCTATGGTTGCTTCAGCCTTAATTAATCCAGATTCAAGTTGAATTACGCTCAGAACAGCTAGACTCCGACACTTAAATGCTTTTTTTTTTTTTCCAGTATAGGTAGGTTTAAGGTAATAGTATTTAGGATAAGAGCAATATTAAACAAAATTTTAAGTTTCACGTGAGGATGCAAATGATTTCAGGCCAGCAGATTCGTCAGATTTGAAAACGGGGAAAAATAATAATGATAATAATAGTAGGGGGAGAAAACAACATAAGAGAAATAAAATGAGAATTTGGGCAAAGAAAACAAAATCTTTTGCTTCTTACCCATGGAGCCGAGGGGTCAAGGGAAATGAGCGGGGAATGGCGAATGTGGAGGTGTGGATGTGAAAGTTGAGGGCGTTGACGAACCCAGCCGGTGAGTAGCAGCCACTGGTGCCTAACAGGAAACTCAGACACTGTTGACTGCAGGATGAAGGCTTTCGGCAGCTGACTCCATGTCAGCGAGATAAATCGGTAAGTTGATTTTGTTCAGGAAAAACTGCACTGAAGTCTTTGGTGATCCACTCATTCACAGACGTCATGAGCACTTCAGTAACAAGACAACAGTCTTTACTCCGTTGCTTCAATACATACAGTATTTTCGCTGTTTGTTTCTCACAGCCAGTCGTTAAGTTTACACTGCTCGTCTCGACCCGGTTTCTTTACTCGTTTCCCCACACTGCAACAGTTCAGTCAACTTCTCTTTCTTCCACACACCACGTAATGCTGACCTCTTCAACTCTCCTCTTCCTTTATACTCTCACCCATTTCCTTTTTACAGTACCATGAGTGGAGAACAATTAAGCAATGTTGACTGTTGTCAGAAAACACCAACAATCATAAATGCATGATTATATGCTGTCATGGCTTTTCAATCAAAAAATGTTGTTATAATAGAGGCCAATGGAGAAAAAACAGCCATGAATATATCGAAAAGGGAGTAAATTTGCCCAGTGTGTATTGAGTTTTTTTTATTTTTATTTCAAAGCATTTTCCCAGAATATGTCAAAATAAGATGTCCACAAATATCAGTCCATTTGCTGAAACATCGAGAAAGTTTTGGCCAAATTAAGCCTCAAAATCACCCCATAATGGATGAAAATGACCCAGCAGCACACAAGGGGAAAGGTGCACATTCCAGCCTGTCTCATGTCTGTGAGGCAAATATTTAGCTGTTTGTGCAGCTGTTACCCCAGAATTTTTTTTCTGATGTGTTTACCAGTCAGGCACAATATGAACAAGTATTCACTGTCTGCTTTACAAATTTTAGAAAAACATTTTGTTGTAATTATGAATATAAACGAATAAAAATAGGCCATTTACAGCTTTTAAATCTGTGTCTTATCAATATGACCAAAATGACTTTTTATGAGAATCTCTGAAAAATGGACTGACACAGTTTTAATTTACAATTTAACTTCTGTTAATCGGCTTTGACACAATTTACTTTGTAAAAGCATTAGATAAATAAAGATGAATTTAATTGAATCTGCTTAAACACGTTAATGGACCAAACAAAATACGGTCTGATATTTTTTACATTTAATGTGCATCAAAATTACAGTGTGTAGCCAATGTTTCCAGTGTCTTTTCACTTTTCAGATTTTGATGAGAGTTTTTAAGACTTAATGAAGACTACTGTTTTTTTTTTTTTCAGACCTAATTAAAGAGAATGAGGGGAGTAAAGAGGAGGAACATCATGTCAAAATTGAGGAAAAAACTAATTTACAGACTGATGGTTTTTTGAAAAGGAGAGACAAGAATCATTTCACCTGCACTCAGTGTGGAAAGAGTTTCACCCACTCATCACACCTTAATAATCACATGAAAATCCACACTGGAGAGAAACCATTCACATGCGCTCAGTGTGGAAGAAGTTTCAGCAAATCATCACACCTTAATAAACACATGAGGATCCACACTGGAGAGAAACCATTCACATGCACTCGGTGTGGAAGAAGTTTCAGCAAATCATCACACCTTAATAAACACATGAGGATCCACACTGGAGAGAAACCATTCACATGCACTGAGTGTGGGAAGAATTTTAGCCAATCATCAAACCTTAGTAAACACATGAGGATCCACATTGGAGAGAAACCATTCACATGCACTCAGTGTGGGAAGAGTTTCAGCCGCTCATCACGCCTTAATCTACACATGAGGATCCACACTGGAGAGAAACCATTCACATGCACTCAGTGTGGGAAGAGTTTTAGCCACTCAACAAACCTTAATAAACACATGAGGATCCACACTGGAGAGAAACCATTCACATGCACTCATTGTGGGAAGAGTTTCAGCCGCTCAACACACCTTAATCTACACATGAGGATCCACACTGGAGAGAAACCATTCACATGCACTCAGTGTGAGAAGAGTTTTAGCCACTCAACAAACCTTAATAAACACATGAGGATCCACACTGGAGAGAAACCATTCACATGCACTCAGTGTGGGAAGAGTTTCAACAAATCATCACACCTTAATCAACACATGAGGATCCACACTGGAGAGAAACCATTCACATGCACTCAGTGTGGGAAGAGTTTCAGCCGCTCATCACGCCTTAATCTACACATGAGGATCCACACTGGAGAGAAACCATTCACATGCACTCAGTGTGGGAAGAGTTTCAGCCGCTCAACACACCTTAATCTACACATGAGGATCCACACTGGAGAGAAACCATTCACATGCACTCAGTGTGAGAAGAGTTTTAGCCACTCAACAAACCTTAATAAACACATGAGGATCCACATTGGAGAGAAACCATTTACATGCACTGAGTGTGGGAAGAGTTTTAGCCAATCATCAAACCTTAGTAAACACATGAGGATCCACATTGGAGAGAAACCATTTACATGCGCCCAGTGTGGGAAGAGTTTCAGCAAATCATCATACCTTAATAAACGCATGAGGATCCACACTGGAGAGAAACCATTCACATGCACTGAGTGTGGGAAGAGTTTCAACAAATCATCACACCTTAAAGGGCACCTATGGTAAAAAATCTACTTTTCAAGCTGTTTGGACAGACATATGTGTAGGTATAGTGTATAGACCGTCATATTGGGGTGATATAAACACACTCAGTCCAGCATAAAAACGGTGGACCAATTGGAGCGGTTTTGAGATCGACCGCAACTTGACGTAGGAGTCCCACCAATATTGATTGACAAGTGCGCATTACCATATCCTCTATGTTGTTTCACGTCCGCCATTTTCAGCGTGTGAGTCAAAGCGACGTCACCAAAGAAACACCCTTGCTCTATTTTTAGATCATGTAAGGCTCATTGGGCTCAACATTCACCAAGTTATCGCTCTCCTCGCCGCCAGTGTTTGTGAGTTTTGGTGTGTTTGCATACATGTATACTTTTCATTGCGTCTTCCTTAAACTTCAGCTGTATGTATTTCCCGCGGTCACAGAAGCTTACTGTCATCTTAACTAGGTGCAGCTGTGCCTCACGTACGCATCCCTCCATTGGAAATATTGAACTAATGACGCGCATCGCCATGTATTTTGCGGTGTCGCGGATGAAAGTGAAGGCCAGGGGTTCGCTCACTATTCTGCCGCCTAGAACGCCTCTCTGGATGCGCTGGCCCTGCTCAGGACACTTCATATTTCTGCCGCGCCACAGAGCGTTATCTGAATAGTTTCATTTTAAATAACATGCGAATGTGCGCGTCTGGTGTGCCGTGTCATGGCTCTGATCAGCGCATCCGGTGTATGACGCCCTTTAATTATAGCCTCAAGCAGGTCGTACACCAGAAGCGCCGCTCTGCGACAAGCAGCGTCGCGCCCTGCAGCGGCATGCATTTCTGAAATCTAACATATTTTTTTTATCAGGGTACACACACACCAACGCCGCAAGTGTGTGATACTTTCAACTGTCATGTGTGCACCGCGTCACATCCGGTGTGTGATACCCTTCAGTCAAAGTTAATTCAGTGTGCTTGGTTAATAGTCTCGGTGTAGGCTAAAAGCTCGGAGCTTTAAACTAGCACACAGTTGGCTGTAAAACTATACAAAGGCACAAATGATTTTGTAGTCTCTGCTTGGTCTGTGTCCGAGTCGTACATGTACGGCTGAATGCTGGTCCTCTCACTCATGTTGCTTCTCTGTGTCTGCCTGTCTGTAGCCATACACAAAGCGGGGGAGCTCTTGGCTCCACCCCCTTGTTAAGTTGGGCGGGAAGTCGAAACTAATTTTCATGTGAAGCAACACATCGCTAAAACGATGAACTGTGTACACGCCCCCAAAATCACACTTTTTAACACATAATAAAAAATCTGAATTATGTTTTGAACTGAACCTAAACTGGCACACTCAGAAGAACCATAATATTAATATTACATCTCAAAAAAGGGGTAAAATAGGTGCCCTTTAATCAACACATGAGGATCCACACTGGAGAGAAACCATTCACATGCACTCAGTGTGGGAAGAGTTTCAACAAATCATCACACCTTAATAAACACATGAGGATCCACACTGGAGAGAAACCATACACTTGCACTTAAGCCGCGGTCACACTGGACTTTTCTCCCCATAGACTTTCATTCATACGCTCGCACGTGAATGCGTCAGACCGGAAACGCAAGTTTGTGCATCAAGTTTCGCAGTTCGCTGCATTGCAAAGTTCAAGCTTGCTGAACTCTGACCTGCATCACTTGACTGTGTGAGAAATTGCATCACTTGACTGTGTGAGACCAATCGAAGATCAAAACATGACCTCTCTGGACAGAAATTTTAAATATGAACCAATAGCTCAGTTTTTTTTTATGTCTAATCATCTTGTTTAATCCCGCCCCTTTTCACATCATACCTTAATAAACGCATGAAGACCCACACTGAACAGAAACCATTCACATGCAGTGTGAAGAGATTGTAGGAAGAGATTCAATTGATCCGCAAACCTTAATGAACACATGAAGATCCACACTGGTGTGAAAGAGTATATGTGCTTGAGTGTGAGAAGACTTTTATTACATCTCCAACATTGAAACTGCACCAGATGATTCACATTGGTGAGACCGTACAAGTGTTCACACTGTGAAAAGAGGTTTAATCAGTTAACCCATCTGAAAACACATAAATTCAGCAAAACATTTTCTCATGTGCAAAGGATGTTTCATGTCTGAATAATGTTTGAAAAGGCTGAGTGACGGTATTCTGTTTTCCAACACTCCTACACTGCAGTAGGTGGGGTTGTAAATGTGTTGCGCTCCTCGCGTTTACCATAAACAATGACGGCGGCTGAAAGAAGAACAGTTTCATAAACATCTGGCAAACAGCACCTCTGCGGCTTAAAATCTCTTTGCAAGTGATTGTACAGGTGCGGATACATCTGTACTCCACTCTCCAGTGTATTCATGTAACTAGTGTTGTTTTGAATGATGTTCTCTGTCTGACTCCCTGAATGAGAAACAAATCACTGGGAGGACACCGCATATCAAAGAAGGTTTGTTTGCAGTATACCAGGGCCTCAAGTTTAGAAAGCCTATTCATTTGTCCTGTGTTGCTTGTTATATTAATAAAGTTTCTTTACTTTTAGATTTAAGATTCTTTCTAGTTTACTACATTTACTTTTTTGAGTAGAATACAAACTTGATGTATCATTTATGATTTAGGCAGAGCGACAGGTATTAAGTTTTACAATATTAATACACTGTGATGATCCCAAGACTCCAGATTGGATTATGTGGTAAATCCTGATTGGATGCCTGCATTACTCATCAATGGGTATATAAAAGTTGTTGTGCTAGCTACCCTAGGACGCTGTGGCTGCTCAGGAGTCTCATGTCAAGACCTGCCATCTCATTGACTCTTTAACCTTATGGTTTTGTTTTGCATTACTTATATCATGTAGTTAAAGTGCTGTTGTGATTATATCCTAAGTTCTTTATCTTCATTATTATCCCTAGACATTTGTTGGTTGCTTTGATTGATTGTTCTTTGAGTTCCATTTTATAATAAATAATTTGCATTCAGGCTATTTTGTTGGCTCATCTCTCTTTTATATTGCGACACAAACAAGCGGGTCATAACACTTTGTAAAATGTTTCCGGTTGTATCCGAGATCTTGTTATTTCAGTCATGACCATAGGTGAGAGTAGGAACCTAGATTGAGAGGTAAATTGAGAACATTGCCTTTCGTCTCAGCTCCTTCACCACAACAGACAATCACATCAACTGCATTACTGCTGCTGCTGCACTGATCCATCTTTTAATCTCACATTCTATTCCTCATGAAAAAAAAATGCAAATACTTGAACTCCATTTGGGGTAAGGACTGTCCTCCAAACTGGAGATGGCCACCTTTTTCCAGTCAAGCACCATGGTTAGAGGTGCTGTTTCTTTCCCTGCCATGTCACACTCAGCAGCAAACCATCCCACTGCATGCTGAAGGTCCATGTCCTATAAAGCCAAAAGGACAACGTTATTTGCAAATGGCATAGACAGTCCTATCCTGCACCTAAAATTCTATTAGTAAAAATTGTTATATTTTTTGAGATCAGCCTGAAAAATAACTCATTTACAAAATAAAATAAATAAATAGATGGATGGATAGACATTGTAGTGGTGGAAGGGGAAGTAGGATGGCTTGTTTAACCATAAAGCAAGATGTAGATCTCTGGAGGGATGGACCAGTGCGCGAGATGTCTCAGACTGAAGGCGTAATAATGAAATAAACGCTCAGGAAGCCCCAACCCTTTTTTTATCAACTGGCTGTTGCAATGTAGTTTTAAGTGATCTGGTTTGGTCCATCCCAATGGCACTGTCTTCCAAAGAGCAGTTGCCATGGAGGGCGGGCCCACGCCTCATACCATTATGCTCAGGGTAAGTCATTAACAGACTGCTTGGTAATTTCACGTGGTAAAATATCTTGTAAGTTCGTTACTATCTTAAATCAAATGTTACAAGACAAATACTGTTTCTGATACTAGTTTTTCATTTACATCAATGTATTGCAAATATCACTAGCTTTTGTTTAGTACCAGACATCATACATTTCAGACACATACAGAAGGATTAATCTGCTATAAGGGTTAAAAACCATTGATAAACTTGGTTGTAATAAACACATGTAGTATTCAAAGAAAGCCACTGCCCCTTAGGAACAAATTTAGTGATCTCCTTAAGTCTCTGGAACTTTTTTTGAAGTAGGACACAATTCTTAAATTCACAAATCCAATTTTTGTCAATTCACAAATTGTCTTTTGAATTTATGAATTAAATTTTGTAAATGAATATTGCTGTGCATGGATTAATGTTATTTAGTTTTTTTATTTTATTATTTTTGAGATATAGAATCTTACATTTGAGAATCTTACGTTTACATTTAGTTGGGAATGGGAAGACATTTCTCCAGCATGGAACAGTCAATCAAAAGGTTTTGGAAAGTGATTTATAGCCTGCGTTCACTCCCAGATTTGAGGCTCCTGGAGGGGATGTAGACCTTCAGCAGTAGGTGAAGGTAAGAGGGTGCAGTGCCAGTGATTTGAACTTGATATGAGCCTTAAGCGGTAACCAATGCAGAGAGACAAAGAGAGGAGTTACATGGGCTCTCATTGAAGACCAGATGAGCTGCAGAGTTCTGGAGCATCTGTAGAGGATTAAGAGTGCAGGATGGGAGTCCAGCTAGAAGAGCACTGTAAGAATCCAGCCTTGAAATGACAAGAGTTTGCACTAAAAGTTGTGCAGCATGATCTGTTAAAAAGAGTCTGATTTTTCTGATGTTGAAAAGTGCAGGTCTGCATGATGGAGCTGTGTTAGCAATGTCTTCTTTGAAGGAATCCAGAATCATCCTAAGATTTCTTACCGAACTACATGGGGTAATGGTGGATGATCCCAGCTGGATTGAGAAATTGTGTTGAATGTGTGGAGTTGCAGGGAAGGTGATGTAAGCAGATGAGTAAGCTTCCTTTCTTCATACTATTAGTTAACTCCCCTTTTTCATAAATATCACTATATATTTCATTTAAAATAGGACTCAAAACATTTTTAAAAACTTTATAAAATTCAACTGGTAGTCCATCTATTCCTGGACTTTTCCCATTTCTCAACTGATCAATTGCTGTTTCTATTTCTAAATCTGTTATCTCACTCTCACACATGTCCTTGTCCTCTTTATTTAACTGTACTGTTATTTTTTCTAATAAAAAGTTTTCATCATTTAGAACTACTCCATTTTCTGTAAATAACTCTTTATAAAATCGTCTAGTTTCATTTAAAATTCCTTCTCTGTCTTCTACAGTTTTCCCATCTTGTGTTTTTATACATTTTATTACAGCTGCTCTCTGTCTTGTTTTTTCTAATTCATAAAAGTATTTTGTACTTCTTTCCCCTTCTACAATATCTCTAGCTCTGCTTCTAATAATTAGTCCCTTACACTTTTCTTCTTCAATTTTCTTCAGCTTTTCCTGTAATTCTATTATTTTGTCAACATTTATTCCATCTGCTTTACTCGATTCTTCATTCCATTCTTTTCTAATTTTATTTTCTTTAAATTTTTTTGCCTTCTGTATTTTTTCTGATATATTTATTGAGAATACTTTGATTCTACTTTTCAGATTATCCCACCATAAACTTGTTTCTGTTTCAAACATTTCATCATTCACACTATTGATTATTATGTTTTCTATTTCCATTTTATACCTTTCTATTTTTAACAAATCAGTGTTAAGAATCCACACTCCTGGTCCTTTTTCAGTCTCATTAAAATTCATC
Source organism: Danio kyathit (assembly GCA_903798195.1). Lineage (NCBI taxonomy): Eukaryota > Metazoa > Chordata > Actinopteri > Cypriniformes > Danionidae > Danio > Danio kyathit. The sequence continues at coordinate 1,859,880 of CAIGQS010000682.1, read as the reverse complement.
GTTATCCATAAAAAATCATGATCACTTTCACTATAGGCTTTATATAAAACTTTGTTAACATATTGTACTTACTTTTTCTTGCTTAAAAACAAGTCAATTCTACTTTGCTTTAAAATCCTATTTACAATTTGTCTTCTTGAATAGTCTCTTTTCATACCATGTTGCTCTCTCCATACATCTACCAAATCACATTTTCTCATTAAATTTAGTAGTTCATTCCTCCCTCTGTCTGTTCTAAAATCCATTGAGTCATCTATATATATTCTTTGAATGGCAATATTAAAATCTCCTAAAATAAATATGTTTTCATTCTTTTCTACTAACTGACCCATTTCCTTATAAAAGTTATATTTCTCCTTTTCCTCATTTGGTGCATGTATGTTGCATATTCTAAAACTTTTCCCACTATACATAACTTTTACAATTATTATTCTTCCATTTGTGTCTTTATAGTCTAATTCTACTTTTTCAAAAATCCCTCTTTTTATTAAAATGGCTACCCCTCTTTTCTTTTCTATATCACCATTACTAAATACTTCACCATTCCACAATTTTCTCATTTCATTGTTAACCTCATCTTCCCACTTTGTCTCTTGTAAACATAATATATCACACTTTTTTGTCATACACATTAATCTTTTAAACTTTTCACATTTTGACAATCCTCTTACATTCAGTGATACCACACATACATTACTCATTAGGATAATTATTGGATAAACCAATAACCACCATTCATTCTGAATCACTATCATTCAAACAAATGTTTCTTGCATCTCCTTTTTCAAAATTTTTCCTTTCCATTCTTTCTTTCAACTCTTCTCTTCTTATTTTCTGCCGTTGTAGAACCAGTTCAATGTTTAAACCACTTTTAGATCTTGATTTTAAATCTTTTATCTTTTTTCCTTTTTCTTTTTTTTCCAGTCCAAAGTTCCCTCTTTCAAAATCCATTCCTCTTACCTCATTTAGTGCTCTTATTTCATTGGGCTCAGTCCTTGTTTCCTCCTGTCTCTCTTCATTGTTCAGTTCTATTGTGTCCTCATCATATTGTTCCTCAGCAATGTCTCTGTTGTTCGGTTTACCTTCCTCCTTGTTTGCTCCTTCTCTCAGTTCCATTCCTTTATCCTCTTGTTCAAATCTGTCCTCTTCTGTGTTGTTTTCTTCTCCTGTTTTGTCCTCCTTCCTTTCAGTTGCAGTGTTATCAAGTGTCTCTTGTATTTCCATTCTTTCAATGTCCTCCTCTTTTTCACAGTTACATCTTGACGATGCCCTCTCGCAGCCTTGGCACTGTGGAACTTCACAGTCCCGCACATAATGCCCCTGCTGAAGACATCTTCTGCATGAGAACTTTGGGCAGTCTTTCTTCTCATGCTCTGTACTTGAGCAAAGCCTACACATTTTCAGTTGATTGTCATGAATCACTCTGAAATATTGCATCCCTTCTTCCGTCACAAAGCCACAATTGTATGGTAAAGATTTTACTTCTTTACACAGCAAAATCCTCAGAGTAAAATTTACTCAGTTCAGAGAACATTTGGTCCCTCTCTAAATTGAGTAAAATTTACTCAACAGCAGAGTTAAAGTTAATGAGACAATGATGGGGTTAATTAAGTGATGATTGAGCACTGATGATGAACACCTGCTGTTCATAAAAAGAAACAGAGAAGAGAAACACAAAACTACAACTGACTTCAGTCACAGTCGTAGATGAAATAAACTGAAATAAAACACATCAAATCTCTCAAAATTTCAGCAGAGGATCATTAAGCAACTCCACAAACAGCAGCTTTACTTATTAACAACCTGTTTGGCCTTACTTCTGCCACATTCTACAAAATTCCATATAGTGATATTATTAAGAACTAAGTCATTTTTTACAATAACAATAAAAAAACACCACTTTTTGTGTTTTAAGCTGTCACCATTGAGGAGAACAGTAGTTGCTTTACTTGGGCTCTGACTCGATTACTAATGTTAGTTTCTCTTTGTTTGCCAGATAGTGTATTGTGGCAGATATTGAATAAAGAGAGTAATTGTGCTCTGGATAATTGATTCTGTGCTGATTTAGTCACTGGTCAAATCAGTAAAATTGGTTTTGCCCTATTTAGTCTGAATAGTGTTTTATCACAAATGTAGCACTGTATCAAGAAAATAGAACTCAGCAATACATTTATCAGCTCATAAAACACATTGAACATCTGAAACACTCAAAACACACAGACATAAAGAATCAGCGTATGCTTCTCAACTATGGTAACAGTGCATGCTGGGAACTATGGATGAATGTTAGCAGACACTGCAGCCAAAAAAATACAAAGTCTCTAACCACTGTTGAGATAGAGACGCTGATTATTGATGTTTGTGTCTCTAAAGTGATTCAGATGCTCAATGTGTTTTAAAAATGTATAAAACCACAGCTGAGGTCCATTCACTTGAAAAACACTCAATTTTGTATCTTACATGATAAACCATCATTTAAACATGATTTACAAAGTCAAACATAACCTCTTATACAGTAACTCTTATCATGAGTAAAAATCAATACAAGATCAGTCAACCTGATCATATTTGCTCTCTTTACACTTGTTATAGCAAGCAAAGAACAACCAACAATAGAAATCGAGTCAAAGAGCCCAAGTAAATCTACCACTTTTCTCCATGATGGTGACATCGGGGGAAAAAAAAACATGTTGTTGTTTTTTTGTAAAATGTAAGTAACTAAAACAGTTAATTCTCAATAAATCTCATATGGACTTTTGTGAACATCTGACAGAAATAAAGTCAATCAGGTAAGCAACGAGCGAAGCCACTGCTGCTTCTCTTCTGTTTCTGCTTATTAACAGCAGGTGTTCATCATCAGTGCTCAATCATCACTTAATTAACCCCATCAGTGTCTCATTAACTTTAACTCTGCTGCTGAGTAAATTTTACTCAATTTAGAGAGGGACCAAATGTTCTCTGAACTGAGTAAATTTTACTCTGAGGATTTTGCTGTGCATATAGACAAATGTTACACATTATATATGCAATAAAATGTACAGCATGATCATGAAAACTAAAAAAACAAACAAAAAAAAAACAAGGAAAAAATAAACTCAATGATTGTATCCTTAAATAATGCAGAAACTGGAATATCTTCTGTGTTTTAGGAGTCGATCATTCCTCCTAGGCAGAGGCATTGAAAGCAGTCATTTTATTTCTGAATGAATCTGGGATTTTCAGAGAAATCTACATTGAGCTCTATGAAGCCCTGCTTCTACACCCTTCAGTACAGCAGGTGGCGGTGTGCAGCTTTACTCTGCTCTCTAACTCAACACACAACCAGAAGAAGAAGTTATTCAGGTATGTGTCCTGTTTTGTCTTCTCTGTGTCCAGTGTTTATACTGCTTCAGGTTAAATCTCTCATGTAAACTCGGCATGTCTTTTGATAATCCTGCAGCTGTTTTTACTCTTCTCTGCTCTGTTTAGAGTGTTTGTGGCGGATGTTTTTCACTGAACTTAGGAAGTGCCGCCCCCTTCAGAAACGAAAGTGAAAGCGTTTAGTTTTTGTGTCGTCATTTTAAACAAACTGGCTTTAAATCTTTAATGTCTTGACATACATGTAAGTTTTATGTGAATGTGTGTATGATATTTTGTATTATAATCATACAGATGATGGCTGTGATTTTTCATTTGTTTACTCATGATGAGCTTCTGGATTTCAGTGATTTGAGTGTCTCAGCTGCTGATCTATTCCTGCATTCAGCTGAATTATGAAGGCTGGAATGACTGGAGATCTGTGATTGTTCATCAGTTTCTTCTAGAGTTTAAGCTGGAGATCAAACTCATAGAGGTAAAGTTGGTTTTATATTCGCACATTCGTTCATTTAAAAGTCTCTATATTGTTTACCATGTTACTTTGAATATTCAATCAGAATTAGCATGCAAGTATGACTTTAAAACAACATTAACACTATCTAATTCACTGTGAACAATGTTGTACTTTGATAGTCATTGGCTGCTTATATGATTTCGCTATTTAAAATTTGCAAATAACACTTTTCTGAAATTATATTATTAGGGAGAAAGTCTGAATATCGGAATATAAAACTAACTTTACCTCTATCTCAAACTCTTCAGATCCATCATGGAGGACACACACACGTCTGGAGATCAGGATTTGTCAACAGGATGCAGGTATTAGCACGATTCTGGCTAAAATGAGAATCGCGATTTTTTTTGCTTAAAATCAAGATCACGATTTTCTCACGATTCTGTAGATGTAAAATAAAGGTTAATATGAGTCGGCTATTATTATTGTTATTTCTCAAACATATGGCAAAACAACTATAATAATAATAATATTATGTGTAGCTCTACTGTTGGTTAAAATGCTACATTTTGAATAGACTTTGAATGATGGACTTGAACAGACTTTAAATTGGTCCTGTCATTAATGCACAGTAAAGTGACAACATCAGAGTACAACTATTCATAATTCTGGTGTTGATTTATTATGTTTGAGACATATGCTTGCAATCTGTCATTGACGACAGTATTAGACCATTTATTCACTGGTAAAATCAGACATTTGTCATTATCAGATACCCTCTTGCATTATATTCAACATAGGCTAGAGTAGTTATACTGACACTGTTCAACATTTATTCTCATGCACAGCACTCTGTGTTCACTGTGAAAGAAAAACATATTAAATGCTTGTCATAATCATAACTCTAAAATGCGATATGATTATTTAAATGATGTGCACGCACTTTCGTTTTCATTTTCACTGCTAAGTGCTGTCCATACTTCCTGCGCGGCTCCCAAACGATCACTCTGTGCCACAAACTGAATGTTATTTACAACTTTATTACCTGTTATTCACAGCCTATGCAAGTTCTGTTAACTAAAGTAGACGCGCACGCGTCTATCATTAAGTAGGGCGCGCGCCCGCCCTCTCTGTGGTAACAGCTCTGCGGTCAGCAGCTCACGTCACGTGTGATTTCACGGCCGCGAATACATCATTACATGAAGATAGAAATGACATTTTGGGGTGAACTATAACTTATAAATACAGTATGTGACTCTTTCAACGTCATTTGGAGATGTGCATGTCGCTGAGCAACGCATGTAAAACAACGAGAAGACTTGTGCGAATCGAGATCGCAATCTTTTTTCGATTAATCGTGCAGCTCTATATTAGGCCTACACATTACATTTCATATGATTATTATTATTATTTTAACCGAAATGATACTTGATACTTGTTTGTGGGTAGTTATATCTTTATTTGATATGTGACACAAATAGAAAGTTTTTGTATAATATAAATAAATGGTGATAAAGTGCTGTTTGAAGTGATTTTTAAATAATGACTGAATATCTGGTTTGTTGACTCCAGTGTGTGCAGTGCTTAACTTTAATCTTCTCTGTTTTAGTTCAGTTCATCAGAAGAGAGCAGAAGCAGAGCCCAGCTGTGTGTCTATGAAGAGTGACGCGTCTATGGATACACCAGTAAAATTTAAGAGTGAAATCAAACGACCTGCTCTCAGGTAGATTATCTCTACACACACATGATTATACTGCAGCATTTATATGATCATGTGTTTTCTGGAAGAGATCAGAAACAATTAAAAAGTGTTTTAAGTGATGATGTTACGATTTATTAAGTTGTCAAGGGAGAATAAACGCAACATTTATAATATTAAATCATTACTAGAGTGAATGGATGGAAAATACACAAGGAGACGAGGTTACAATTAATTTGTTTATTCCTCTACGAGGAAAAGAGAGATGAAGCCAACAAAAGAGAGGCACATGTGTGAGCTTTGTACAATGCATAGAAATAAACAAAAACACAAACATAAATATTATAATCAATCCAAAAGTTTTTAGGGGAAAAGGAACTAGAGTGGTGCCAAAGCAAAGAACTAAACAAAACCAAAAGCCACCTAAACTACAACACAAGATCCCCTCTAAACTTACTAATGAAAATCTAAATGTGAAAAAGAAACCGAAATCTTCAGCGTATGCGACACCTAACATAAACTCCCTGAAATAATAAACCAAAATACAAAAAGCGGCGCTCACCCACTTACCTAGTGTTTCTGAACAATATGAATACCTACGGGCAAAATGTATGTCGCGTGACTTAGTAACCTATTCCTTTTTCCCCAAAAAGGAATGATAAACTCTTTAACCATATTGACTCAATTCACACTGGTGTAGAACATTTCAGAGACACGGAGCAGAACAACGGATAATCATAAACGAGCGGACACAACACAAACCAACACGCACACACATAGCACTCTGTCAAACAAGGCGTGGCGGTCAAATTTAAAGTCCGCGGAACGAAGCCCGATTGGTCCACGAGGAAACCCCCTAATAAGGAGTGACAGGCTTGGGATCCAATCAGCGGATACCTGGGAAAGAAAAAAATAGCGGAACAAAAGGTGATAGGGCGAGACAAAGAGCGAATGACAGGCAAGTATAGATAGAGCGAGAGCGAGGGGAGACACTGGCTGTTTCTCAATTCCAAGAACGCTGAGAACGGACTTGCGTTCTTGTGGAGACTGGTCTTGCCAGGTGTCCTCGGTAGAACGAACTCGGGAGACCACGAGAACAGAGAACGCGTCCTGTGAGAAATGAGATGCTGCGTTCTTCCCTGGTTGTTCCTGATGGTCATGTGACCTTCACGCGTTTTAAATAAAAAAATGTTTAAACATTACAGCATTTATACAATGATTTATTGTTTTTCCCCTTTTCAAAATATATATTATGCATAAAAACATTATAAATTTACGTTGCACAATACAAATAAAACTGATTTTAATACGAATTTGAGCAAACAAACACTCTTAATGTGTTTATTCCTTTATTAAGATGTCCATGGTAATGTTTATATTCACCGTAATGGTTTGTTGACTCCAGTGTGTGCAGTGCTGAACTTTAATATTCTCTGTTTTAGTTCAGTTCATCGGAAGAGAGCAGAAGCAGAGCCCAGCTGTGTGTCTATGAAGAGTGACGCGTCTATGGATAAACCAGTAAAATATAAGAGTGAAATCACACAACCTGTTGTCAGGTAGATCATCTCTACACACACATGATTATACTGCAGCATTTATATGATCTTGTGTTTCTAGAAGATCAGCAGTTATTGAGCTTTATTCTCACAGTCCAGTCAAGACATTTTATTACAGGGAACAAAATACAGGTAACTTTAAAACTAAATGTCAACACACTGTCATTTTATCATTAGTAGAGTACTAAAGTTGTAATATGTAACTAAAATATTAATACTTTAATTGTTAGAGTTAGTAGAGTAAGTTTACAGGCTTTTACAATAGTCAGCAAAGTGTGGGCGATCAAAAGAAAGATTTTAAGATGAATGAACAAGTTCTGTGAGACAAAAACACTGCATTTCACCTGATAAATAATTATGGTCAAAAGATATACTGATTTAAGATGAAACTGTATTCAGATCTTCTCTTTATCATTATTATCTTAATAAAGTGGATCAATATTACAGTACTGTTACTAAAATCCTGAACCCTGAGAGCAAACGCTTGTGTGATCTGGAGATTATTATGTGAGTCAAAAACTGTATTCATTCAGAAAGTGAGCTTACAGAAGACAGAAGCAGAACAAACACAGTCATGGTGAAACACTAAAGATTTAGACAGCAGAGATGCAGAGGATTATTATTTTCTTATTGATGACAAAACATTTAACAAGCATATGATCACAACAACCTTCAGAACTATAGACAGCAGAATACAAGATTTAGAGCAGGCATGTCCAAACTCGATCCTGGAGGGCCAGCGTCTTGCATATTTTAGTTCCGATCCAAATTAAACACACCTGGACCAGCTAATCAGGCTCTTTCTTCTAGGTATACTAGAAACATCCAGGGAGGTGTGTTGAACAAAGTTGGAGCTAAACTATGCAGGACACCGGCCCTTGATGACCGGGTTTGCACACCCCTGATTTAGAGGAACATGTGAAGAAAACATTATACAATAAAACAAAACATTATCAATATTACCACATTACACACTACAGCAGCTGAACAGTTAATCTAGGATCTTTTGTCCTCATGTTTATGCTCTCTCACATTTTCATCTTAAAAGATTTTAAATGTCTTTTAGTGAGCATCCAGCATCATTGTAAATAAATGATATCAAATGATTGAAGTGTAACATTTAATAAATGACAAACACTGTTAAATGTTTACATCATTTTGAGCAGTAGATGTGATCAGTGTGTGGTGTTTAAAGTGATCAGTGTGTGGTGTTTAAAGTGCTTCACAACAGAGCTGTGAGAGTCATTTGAAGGCTGACGCCAGCTCTTGCTGATCTGGGACAGTTTCATTACTATAATTAAGGGCTGCAATTAGCAAATATTTTAATACTCGATTAATCTGTTCATTATTTTTTAGATTAATCAATGATTCTGATAAAAAAAAATAAACCCTGAGCTGTTATAATAATAATAAAATAAAAAAACTAACTTACTAGTTTTGTCCTGTTTCAGTCCAAATATCTAAAAAAAAATCTTAAATCAAGACACATACTAGACAGATGAAATGGCATAAGAAATTATGTCTTGTTTTCTGAAAAAAAAACGCCTCAAAATTAAATGATTGTTTGCTTAAAACAAGCTAAAATATTTGCCAATGGTGTAAGAAAAATGAACTTAATGAGATATAATCTCAAACAGAAGTTAGAAGCATCACTTCATTTTCTCATGCTATTTTTCTTGTCTATTCTTGATTTAAGATTTTTTAGATACTTGGACTGGAAAGAGACAAAATTACTAAGTGAGAAAAGCTTATTTTTGGAGTTTGGCTATACATGATAACAAATGGAAAAAAATTAATGTGTGTGAGTTTTTTAGGCAACCATTATTTTAGAATGTTCACCCTTAATGTTTCCATAGCAACGCGTCATGTTTGTTACGTGACACACTGCAGCCACAATAGAGCTGTATGACAGATGTATCTCTTTTAATCGTGATCTATAATGTGAGATGGCATCGCCATGTTGACTTGCAGCCGCATGTTTGCCTCATTCATAAAAGCAAAACACGCAGGATTCAGCACATAAATTCATCAGTTACTCCCAAAATGCATGCAAGCAAGTGGCTGCCAGCAGGGAGAAGAATAGATTCAACTTTATTTGAAGTGTATCTGATATGAATAATTAATACACATCAGCAGATTAATTTGAATGGATTGTTAGACTTCCATAGACTGTCTTGTGTGTATTACTAACTATAAATATATTGTTTTACTAGTACTTGTGTGTATTTCCATGTCTAAAATATAAAATAAGCATTGGGTGGTTAAAAACACTTCATAATTGTGATAATATGACATGTCTTTCTCTGGCTCAGTGCAAGCCAACGCACCAAAGCTCAGTCTAATTTTTTCAGTTGCCGCTATAAGTGAACATACTAACGCTAACTTGTCATGGTGGTCAAGCTCAACAAAGATTAGACACCAGCACCAGGGACTTTACGGTCCTCACTTCAAAATGGAACAAAAGCAGGATTTTGTAGTGCAAGAGAGACCATGTTCACTCCCTCCACGCTGAACAAAAGTGTTAAATAATCTAACATCCTTGTGTCGCGCGACACAACAAAACAGTCATGTAATTCATTGCCAACTCTTTTAGTGATTGATTTTTATAGATTTAATCAATTTTTTTTTTGCAGCCCTACTATAGTTTGGCTCTGGATTAAATCTGTGTATTGTGTCACAGCTGGTTCAGAGAAAACACACATGGCTTTACTAGATGATCTTTACACTCATACTCATTCATTCTTTGTGTTGTTGTTGATCCTGCAGTGTGGATAGAGATGTACAGACTGGAGACCTGCAGCAGGATTCACTCCACCCAGAACATGATGAACTTCACAGAGTCAAAGAGCAGCACAAAACCAGCATGAAGAACAAGTATGAGAGATTATTTGAGGGAATCAACCATCAAGAGACTCAAACCCTCCTGAACAGGATCTACACACAGCTCTACATCATAGAAGGAGAGAGTGAAGGAGTGAATGAAGAACATGAGGTTTTACAGATGGAGAAAAGAGCCAGAACAGAACCCTCACAACACACTCCAGTCTACTGCAATGACATCTTTAAAGGCTCAGCTGGAGCAGGACATGAGGAGAAGATCAAGAAGGAGAAAGCCCAGATCAAGACTGTTCTCACTAAAGGCATCGCTGGAATCGGAAAAACCGTCTCTGTGCAGAAGTTCATTCTGGACTGGGCCGAGGGAAAAGCCAATCAGGATGTAGATTTCACGTTTGTGCTTCCATTTCGAGAGCTGAACTTGATCAGAGATCATCAGTACAGTCTTCACAGACTTCTGCTGGACTTTCATCCTGAACTTCAAGATCTGGAGTCCAAGATTTATGAGCAGTGTAAAGTTGTGTTCATCTTTGATGGTCTGGATGAAAGCAGAATCACACTCAACTTTTCAGATGAGGAGAAAGTTTGTGCTGTGACTGAATCTTCATCAGTGGCTGTGTTGATGTTGAACCTCATGAAAGGAGATCTGCTTCCCTCTGCTCTCATCTGGATCACCTCCAGACCAGCAGCAGCCCATCAGATCCCCTCCAAATACATCAACCGTCTGACAGAAATTCAGGGATTCACTGAGCCTCAGAAGGAGGAATATTTCAGGAAGAGAATCAGCGACGAGCATCAAGCCAGCAGAATCATCTCCCACATCAGAAGAGCAAGAAGCCTCCAGATCATGTGCCACATACCCGTCTTCTGCTGGATCTCCTCCACTGTGCTTCAGAAGCTCCTGGAAGACGATCTGAGTGCAGAAATCCCTCAAACTCTGACTGAAATGTACATCCACTTTCTGCTGATTCAGATCAACATGAGGAATCAGAAGTATAGAGAGAGAGATCCAGAGAAACTCCTGCTGTCCAACAGAAGAGTGATCCTCAAACTTGCTGAAGTGGCTTTCACACAGCTGATGAAGGGCAATGTGATGTTCTCTGAGGAGGACCTGATTGAGAGCGGCATAGACGTCACTGACGCCTCAGTGTATTCTGGGATCTGCACTGAGATCTTCAAGGAGGAATCTGTGATTCATAAGAGGAAAGTCTACAGCTTCATCCATCTCAGCTTTCAGGAGTTTCTGGCTGCTTTCTTTGTGTTTTACTGCCATTTAACAAAGAAGAGAGAACCGCTGGAGTTGATTTATAAGAGAGAATATTCAGATGATGAAGATGAGTCAGATGGTATTGAATCAGGATATTTAGATGATCAATATCTACAGTCCAGCTCTGAGAAGTCTCTGTATGATCTGCTCAGATCAGCAGTAGATAAAGCTGTTGAGAGTAGTAATGGTCATCTGGATCTGTTCCTGCGGTTCCTGCTGGGCGTCTCACTAGAGTCTAATCAGAGACTCTTCCAGGATCTACTGACACACACAGAGAAGAGCTCAGAGAGCATCAGAGAAATCACACAGTACATTAAAGACAAGATCAAGAGAGAAGACAGTCACTCAGCTGAAAGATCCATCAATCTGTTCCTCTGTCTGCTGGAGGTGAAAGATCAGACTCTGGCCAGGGAGATTCAGGAGTTTGTGAAATCAGACAATCACTCAGAGGAGTATCTCTCTCCTGCTCACTGCTCAACAATCTCCTACATGATTGAGATGTCAGAGGAGCCGCTGGATGAGTTTGACTCTAATAAATTCAACACATCAGATGAGGGCAGATTGAGACTGATACCAGCTGTGAGAAACTGCAGAAGAGCTCTGTGAGTATTCATTCATTCATTCATCACAGAAGACACACATCAGTCTGCACTGAAGACTCAGATCAGTTTAGTGAATCACTGCCCTGCTTTTGAAGCACAGCTGTGTGTGTGTGTGTGTGTGTGTATGTGTGTGTGTGTGTGTGTGTGTGTGTGTGTGTGTGTAATAAAACAAATAAATCAAGAATTTATGTAATAATTCTTTTTAAATAAATGTAATTACAATTATTAATTAATAATATTACTATGGGGAAAATTATTACATTTTAAATATTAATTATTATTTAAAACATATTAATTAATATGGGAAGAATTTTTTATTTTTCCCATAATGGAGCAGCTGTGGTGACCACTGATAAATCATGGACTAAGCTGAAGGAGTATTAATGAATTAATAAAAAATTACACTGTAAATTTTATTTGTTTTATTTTTGTTTAGATTGGTCATGTGTAATCTCACTGTTCGGTCTTGTGAGAGTTTGTCTTCAGCTCTACAATCCTCAAACTGTGTCCTGAGAGAGCTGGACCTGAGTAACAATGACCTGCAGGATTCAGGAGTGAAGCTTCTCTCTGATGGACTGAAGAGTCCAAACTGTAAACTGGAGATACTGAGGTCTGAGTTCAAACACCTGATTGATTGATTGATTGATTGATTGATTAATTCTAGTTTATTATTTACATTAAATTAATTACTAAAAAAGGCATCATGGTGGCTCAGTGGTTAGCAAGAGTTTGAAACAACCCATGTTCTCTCCGTGTTCAGATGGGATTCCTCAGGGTGCCCCGATTTTCCCCCACAGTCCAAAATATATTTGTGTACTATCACCTTTATTTACAAGTGGGAAACTATATAGAAACTATATATATGATGATTTTTTTAAGAATGTTTGGGAATTTTTTTGTGATTTTTGCAGTCAGTCAGAGCAAAACATAAAATAATGGACTCCTATCGAACTTTACTGCATAGAAGAAGAGCAATCACTGAACAAGAATAACCGTGTGCTCATGTGCGCCCCCTTTATTGCTGCAGAGCTACTGCCTGCCTCACCTTATGTCTTAAATAAAGTAAGTGACAGACATACGTGAAATACATTACATATTATATGGAAAGTTACATTACATTGGTAGCATTTGCAATGCATTGCGCGATCTGACGTTAGGCACAGCTCACATCACAGACTGCCTCATCTCGTTTCCTACGCTGTAACTCAACAGGAAATACGCAAAAAAGAACGATTGAAATCATTTGAATCATACAGAAATTGCATTATTAGTACAGATCAGTGGACAAATTTTTATTTTATCATTTAGTATACATCTCATGATGACAGGTGAGGATGTTGCGTCCCTGACTGCACGTCTCTGATTTTATATATATATATATATATATATATATATATATATATATATATATATTACACAGTTAAAATCAGAATTATTAGCCCCCTAAATTATTAGCCCCACTGTAACCCCCCCCCCCCCCCCAATTTCTGTTTAACGGAGTGAAGATTTTTCAACACATTTAGTAACGTGTTGAAAAATATAAAAACATAATAGTTTTAATAACTCATTTCTGATAACTGATTTCTTTTACCTTTGCAATGATGACAGTAAAAAGTAAACTTTATGGACATATAGCCCATTGATAATTATTTAATGTACTGGTATTTGGTTTACCTAACATGTCATATATAATTTTATTTTTCCACAGATGTCCTTCATTATTGAAATTACAAATACAAGTTTTATGGTAAAAAAATACATTAACATGCCTAATGCTACTGTACACAAAGATGAAAATCACTTTTGGATGGCCACAGCACACTATTGATAGCAATGTAATATAATATTATTTATATCTATATTATTTATTTTAACAGTGAATAGGCTGTTAAAACTATTAGGTAGAGTTGTCACATTACTGACGCTATGAGGTGACACTACAAACAAGATTTAAGCAGGTTACTTGTGGAAGAAATGTGTTATACATGATAACAACAAATTCCCCTTAACTTTTTTAAATAAAAAAAAAAAAATTAAATTAAGATTAATTAAACCTGCAGTTTCTTTAAAGTTGTTGCACTTGTAACGTCAGTCACTTGATTGCGTAACCATGGCAGATGACATATGATCGCATTCATAATTAATGAGATTTGGCTACTCTTTTAGTCCTCATTAAGTATGTACTTTTTGAGAATGAGTACCTACTTTACATTAAGTTTGCGGTTTGAATGCTGCCACTGACTAAGCCAAAGGAGAATGAATGAATGAATGAATGAATGAATGCATTACTAAAAACCACACTGTAAATTGGATTTGTGTTCTTTTTGTTCAGATTGTCCATGTGTGAACTCATTGCTCAGTCTTGTGAGAGTTTGTGTTCAGCTCTACAATCCTCAAACTGTGTCCTGAGAGAGCTGGACCTGAGTAACAATGACCTGCAGGATTCAGGAGTGAAGCTTCTCTCTGATGGACTGAAGAGTTCAAACTGTAAACTGGAGACACTGAGGTAAAAAAAAAAGTGTTTCCGTAAAATAAATGCTGCCACAAATTAAATTTACATTGTTAAATGCCACAAAGTATGCTAAGGTGAGAAAATAATATATGCTGCAATAAATTTTATTATTATGACTATTCAGTGTGTATCAGAGTTGTGGACTCGAGTCATGTGACTTGGACTTGAGTCATGAATTTGATGACTTTAGACTCGACTTGACCAAATATAAAAAAAACTTGCAACTCGACTTGAACATAAATGGACTTGCGCCTATTGACTTGTAAAGACTTGCTGCTTCCCATTAAAAGCCCAAAGATAAAAAGTATGTTGACACGGACCGCTCTCTCTCTTTTTAAGTGTGCGTGTGTGTGACAGAAAGCATGCGCTCATTTGGCACGACATCCAATCAAAGTACTGTAGATTGTTTTGATTCGACAGCGTCCAACATGACTACTATAAGGCGCCGGAATGGACAAAAGTCAAGCGAACGCAGAGAGACCGAGCCTAGTTTATACAGTCATTGGACCGAGCCAATGACTCTCTCTTGCGCGTACATTCGGTCTCTCGCTCGCGTATTCAGTCTCTCTGCGTTTGCTTGACTTTTGTCCACTCTGGTTGTTGGTCTACTGCTGCCTCATTGAAGTCATTTATGTAATTTTGGTTAATCACAAGTTGATTATCGAAGACATAACATAGCACAACTAAACTTAATGAATTAGACAGCAGTAGACCTGCAATTTCTGAGTGATGTGAGGCAAAATGGACTCTATTGTAGTGGAACTCGTTCTTGTGCAATATGCTGTTTAGACGAGATGGCACCTTTTCAGAAAATTACATTTGTATTTTTATGTATCTGAGCAATGTTCTTTCATAAAAAAAGTTTGTTTAATAAATACAGATCTTACAGCCATACATACTCTGTATAGTTTTATTTTTCTGTTAAAAAGACTCGAAAATTTTCCCAGAGATGGGTTGCGGCTGGAAGGACATCCGCTGTGTAAAATCGTGCTGGATAAGTTGGCGGTTCATTCCGCTGTGGTGACCCCAGATTAATAAAGGGACTAAGCCGACAAGAAAATGAATGAATGAATGAAAGACTCAAAGGTCAAACCGTAGGACTTTGGACTTGACTTGAGACTTGTTGGCCTTTGACTTGGGACTTGACTCGGGACTTGCCTGTCTTGACTCGGGACTTGAGGGCAATGAATTGAGACTTACTTGTGACTTGCCAAACAATGAATTGGTCCCACCTCTGGTGTGTATATTTCATATTTCAAGTGTGAAGTCAATATAAGAAAAGGGGTTTAAAGGGCACCTGTCTTTACAAGATATAATATTGCTGTTATGTGTCTGTGAAATTTCTGCTCAAAACATCATTGATTTATATTCTTCTGGATTTTTGTGACATGTGTAAAAAGAGCTGTTGTGGTGCACTAACTTTAAATGAAATGAAACAATTAACTGAAATGTCATCGTTTCGACTTAAATCCGGCCCAAACTATGTTATTTTGTAGTTCGTTTAAGCAGTTTGAAACAGCTCCCCGAAAAGATTTCCCATTCTGTGTCTGTCCGCTGCAAATATAATGCAATTTAAATGTGTTCTTATGGAGAAGGCAGTGTATAAAACTGTTTGTTGTGGCCCTTTAATTTGGCCGTGGAAGTAAGATAATGCAAACACACTTTATTATATTTTGTATTTCTTTTGGCTTATTCCAAAATAAGGTCTCCACAGCAGAACGAACCACCAGTTACTCTGGCACATATATTATTCTGCAGATGCCATTACAGCTGCAACCCAACTCTGTCAGTATAACCCTCAGTGCTGAGAAACAATATTTTGTTTACCCCATTGGCAGATTATTGCACTATTTGTTAGCAATATTAGTTAAAAGCAAAGTTAATGATATTTCGTTATTTAGTCTATTATCTGTTTCTCCAAAAGAAAGTGGTTCACAATATGATCCTTATGAAAAAGTAAAAAGAGAAGGTGACTGTTAGTGACGTCTGTCTGTCAAACTGTGATGTAGAGCTGCACGATTAATTGAAAAAAAATTGCGATCTTGATTCGACCCCCTAGACCAGGATGGGAGAATTTTTTCTTTTTTCTTTTTTAATTGCAAATTTGTGATCTTTGTACGGATTCATCGGATCTATTTTCGCTGCTAAAATAGACCAAAACAGTCACTATTTCATCAAAAATACATAATATATATTTAATATTGTTTATATATTATATAAAATATACCAGGATTCCGATGATTTGACTCGACATAAAAAGTGACCAATCACAGTCGACCTTGTCTAGTTTTGCGTGAAACGTAAGGACGGGACAAAGGCCTTTCTGTGTTACAGTGGCAGCAAATAACAATTTAAAAACAAATGTTTTATTGGAATAATGCTTTTCGGATGTTTTCACTATAGAGATGTACATGTTATTAACAAGAGTAAGTAAACCGCGGACATACTTCACACCGCAGAATGCAGGTATTGTGCAATTATTCATTTCTGCAAATGTCACGAGTGCTTTATTTTAACAAAAACTGGATATGCGAGCTCTCAAATAGGCTTTTTCAAATGAAGTGTAAGTCCCCTCATCCTTATCGCGTTTGTGTGCTCTCTTGGTGAAGATATCGCGATTGTATACAATAAAAGTAGAAATTATTTATCTTTGCTCCTTGACTTAATTTAGTCAAAAACTATCAAGTATTTAGAATTAGATCGATGCATGACCCATGACAATGCTAACGGACTTCTTATTTGGCTGTATCGTGATGTGAATCTACCAGAACTTTTAGCAAAGGTGGAACGTTTTTTATTTCTTTACGACAAAAGAAATATGCTGGAAATGTTTTGGAATGAGGTATTTTTATGATTTGTGCATAAAAGCTGTATCCTGATCTGTATTAAAGCATCACTAAATTGCGCAGGCATTACAGGTCAAACAATGTATCGTTACATTTATCAAAATAAGCAATAAGGCTCTTAAAACACTGCTTTGAGAAATGTATTGTTGTCATATTTCAGATACCTCAAGTGAAACGAAGTCATTTGTTTTATTATTTTATTACTGACAGTGTACTTGTCTTTTTTGTAAAATTATTTCAGTTTAAGATCTAGTGTAAAATAAAATATTGTATAGACAACAATGAGCAAATAAGAAAAATAGTGTAAAATATATAAATAAAAGGCAAAATTTAAATATTTTCATCATATACTTTAATTAAACCTTTCAAAGCTTGAAAATATTGTTTCAAGAGTTCACACTTAGCTGATGATTGATAATAAAAGCTTGTTTGGCATGCTGTCCCGGGAGAGAGCCCTGAGCTTGTAAGATCCTCGAGCCCTGGGCTCCCTCCCGTTTGCAGGGCGAGAGGGGAGTATGAGCTTAGGTAGATCTCGATAAACTCCCCAAAGAAGCCTTTTGCGCTCGGGACAGCAGCCGCGTATTGAAGGAACCTCCAAGAGGCATAGGTCAATGCTATATCCGGCTGCTGGATATAACTTTGTGGAAGAAGTTAGAGAAGAGATTCCTCTGGCTAGAGCAAAGTTGGAAACAGACTCCGTGGGAGTCTGGGCAAGTGGTGTGGGAGGGGCTGGTAGTGACTCCTGCAGGAGTCGAAGCTCGGAGCGACCCCTGTGGGGGTCAGAGCTATGTGGTGGGCGGGGTCTTAGCAAGAGACGGGAAGAGGGAGGGGGCATTGAGCGCTCTTGCTAGCACGTGGCTGCTAAGGGTTAGGCTGGGGATGGGCTTAGCGGGACCCCTGCGGGGGTCGAAGCTCTGTGTGACTCTGTGAGCCATCGTATGCGGGAGTGAAAGGGAAGCAGAGTATAGCTCGCGCATGAAAGGGGGAAGAAGATAAATAAAAAGTAGCTAGGGTGCTACGTGGCAGAGTCATGCTCGTGCCCTTGAATGGCAGAGTCATGCTCATGCCTATGAATGGCAGAGTCATGCTCGTGCCCTTGAATGGCAGAGTCGTGCTCGTGCCCTTGAACTCTGGTAGCTTGTTGTCTTCCGGAGAGGATCAGCTGGGCTTCCTTGAGATGGTAATGGCTGAGGCTGATGTCGGAGGACTTCTTTTAAGTGTTTTTGAAACCAAAGCATGTTACTGGACGGTCATCAGTAAAGCGGGGAGCGAGGGGGTTGGGCTCTTGGGCTCTCCTAAAGTGTAAAAAGCTAAGAGGGTCTGGAAAGGGTGTGTGGGGGAGGGGATGTCAAAATGTGAATGTAATGCCCTTTCCGTGTCTGGTCTGTTTTGCTTGTTCAACAAAGAATGAAAGAGTTTCTTTATTCTGCAAAGTTAGATCAGACACAGTGGGGTTGAAATTGGATGTTATTGTTAATTCGGAACTTCTTAGGAAGCCGAAAAAGCTAGGGTGTACATGGTGTCGAGGGTGTGAGCTATGTGTATGGAAAGGTATCAAGTGAGTAAAGGCTCAGCTAGAGCGTCACTGCATTTGCAGTGGTGCTAAGGGTGGGTGTAGTTCAGCGGAGCATCTCTTCTGCTGCAGAAGTGCATTGGGTCAGTATGGAGGCAATGTGCGCTCCCGCAGAAGTATTTACTGCTGTATGAGTGTGGGGGAGTGTGACTGTAGTGGTATTTGGAAATGTGAGTGAATATGAGCTCGTTTAGAGCATTGCTGCTGCAGCAATTGAACTCGGGGCAACCCCAAAATGGGTCGGAGCTAGAAATACATGTGGGTGTAGGTCAGCTGGAGAGGATCAGGTGGGCTTCCCTGAGGTGGTATTGCTCTCCTGTTGTGTAAGCATGCTAAGAGGGTTAGTAAAGTGTGTGTAGGGGAGGGGATATCAAAATATAAATAGAATGTCCTTGGTGAAATTGATCTGTTTGCTTTGCTTAATAAAGATAGTGTTTCTTCATCCTGCAAAGTTAGATCAGATATGGTGAGGTGGAATGTGGGATTGAAATGTGATGTTAGTTCGGAACATCTCAAAAAACTAAAAAGGCTAGTGTGAATATGGCATCGAGGTGTGGGCTGGGTGAGTGGAAGTGTATCCTTTGTGAAGATTGTGAATGTATTTGGAATGGATGTGGAGTGTAATAGGTTGGATGAGGGTCAGCCTCTGTAGCCGTCTGTCATGGTCTTCTGAAATGAGAAAAGAGAGAATCAGAAATGAAATCTTTAACAACATGGTACATGTACAACAGACATAAATAGTTTTAGCTGGTATCCATGAGAGGCGTCTTAATAAGGTCATGGGCAACTGTGGATGGAACCGCTTTTGTTAATGCATGGTATGATAGCTTGCATGGTTCGATTAGCTTCGTTGGTGCAAAATGCAAGGATGGTAGAGGTGGGCATTCATTCCTCGCAGGATGCCAGATGGATGGAGAGCTGAGGATATGGGGTGTGGCTTATCTGGTGGTCTTGGAAGTACCTCTTGAAGACTGAGTAGGTGAAGTTATAGTGCAATGGAGTTTTAAACCCCTGTGATATAGAAACTTGTTTAGGATGTGAATGTATCTAACGCTTGATGGATGAAACATTATTCCATTCATTGTCGGAAATGCCGTCCTCCTCCTATTGATAGCAGTCAGCGGGAAGTTTGTTTATTTGTCAATTTCACATCCGACAGACTCGCCATTAAAAACTTACATATGACACGGTGTATGAAGATATGAGTCACTGGCATAGTACGATTGGACTTCTGTGCTCGATGCGTTTAATGTTTTTCAATAGCTGGGTAATAATCTTTTCAGAAGTTAAGTGGCTATAGGATGTGGCAGAGTTTTTTTTTTTTTAATAAATATATCAACTGCCAACATCAAGCCCTGAACTTAAACTCACCACTTTGTGTGAATGTTAGTTATGGGCTTTACTTCAATCCATGAATAAATAAATTAGGTTTGGAGTCATAATGTGATTAAAATCACAAGCATATCTAGCCCAGTTCATTCACAAATTCAGAGTCCATTCTTAAGCCGCGGTCACACTGGACTTTATTCCCCATAGACTTTCATTCATACACACGCAAATGCGTCAGACCAGAAACGCAGGGTCATGCGTCGAGTTTTGCAGGTTGCTGCAGTGCAAAGTTCAATCTTGGTGAACTCTGACCTGCGAAATCGCATCACTTGACTGCCTGAGACCAATCCAGGATCGAAACATGACACAGAAATTTAAAACATGGCGCAATCGCTCACTTTTTTTAATGTCTAATCATCTTGTTTAATCCCGCCCCTTTTCGCAGCGCCGTACGACAGAATTTCGCAAGCTCAAACTCTAGTGTGACTTCAGCTTTAATCTGTCAAGAGAGAGGGTGGGACCATCTCGAGTTTTTAGAGCTCATTGGAAGGTGATGCTTCACTTTTCAGCTATTGGCTCAAAAGAGTGTCACTCAAATGGCCGGTGGCCATTTTGACTAAAAGACGCTACTGAATGCACTGCAGCGATTGTTTTGGATGTTAACAGTGCATTTAATGGATGTTTATCGACGTATGAATATGCTATGGACTAATGTTTTGCGGATTGGATTGCCTGGACCCTTGCAGTCGAATTACTTCATGCTATTAGGATGATATGGATCTGTGGATGTTTGAGAGGTGAGTTCTTTGTATAACTTATTCTATTTGCCCTAGTCTTGTCTTTCAAAGATTGATAAAATAATTAGTCTTTGTTGAAGAGTGTTTTTTTTTTTGGCGAGGCTTCCCTTTGGAGCGTGCTATGCACGTTACCACTGGTGCACCGATAGGAGAGCGGTGAGGGTTCGGTTTCATTGCAATGGCTTGGATCGCCGGCTTCTTGAGAGTTTAGGCTTTGATGTTGTTGTTGTTGGAGATGCAGTAGCAGCTGGTGCGGAGCGGGGCGGTCTTCAAGACGAAGATATTGAGATAAGAAAACTCTGGTTATTTATAGTCAGTTAGGAGTCGTCTGATTGGATAATCGATCATGGGATAATGCTGGAACGGCTGAGAACAATTATAAGCACATGATCCTCTCGAAATTTGTTTATACATAAATATTCTGTTCTCTTTCCATCTGTGAGAGAACATCAACAAATAAAATAAAGAAAAATTCACAAGCACTTTTAGTGCAGGTTTATTACATTATTAATATATGATTAATTAATTATTATATTATTATTATTATTAGTGATGGTTTTTATTTGTATAAATGGATAGATAGTTCCTATGCATTATTTTTATAAATCGCTTAGAAGACATTTCAGGTGTTTAATACATTGCATGTCAGTCTTGGTTTATTATATTAATAATTATTAATATATTATTAATTAATTATTATATTTTATTAATGTTTTTTGTATAAATCAATAGATAGTTCCTATGCAATGTTTTTATGGGTTGCTGAGAATACATTTCAGGTGTTCAACACGTTGCGTGTCAGTCTTGGAAAATAAAAATAGATGCTGGAAAAAGTGCTTAAAAGTCCTTGATTTTCATTAGGCTGTGCCTTTATGAACCCTGTATGAAATCAGTGTCACATTTTCAATCGTGAGGTAATGGTAAATTAAGTGATGGTCAATAGTCAGCTCTCTTGGTCGTCAGGTCGTGTGATATATGTTGCTGAACTGTATTCAAATGTTATAAATATAAAAACACCACGTTTTCAAAAACTGCAGTATATCAGCGTAGTTTATTTGTGTGTGCTGCGCTCATAGACTTTAGAAAACAGCGCTCATTTGTTTGATTTCTCCTCGAGAAGCTGCACAAGCCTCAAAAGTTTAAGGTCCTTGCACCCTGACTGAGTCAGAAACTGACGTATTAGTTTTTTCATATTCGTCATTTAGTGGCTCTCAATTGTAAAAACACCCCTCAAAATATTTGCTACGGATGCGAAAAATGCAGAAAATCAAACCATCCGAATTAATTTTTATGACGGACAGAAGTTGCGGAGGCTGCAAACGTATAAACCGTGAGGTCGTATTTAGTTATATATATATATATATATATATAATTTCATTCATTTTCTTGTCTGCTCAGTCCCTTTATTAATCTGGGGTCGTCACAGCGGAATGAACCGCCAACTTATCCAGCACATTTTTACACAGCGGATGCCCTTCCAGCCACAACCCATCTCTGGGAAACACCCATACACTCTTCCACTATGGACAATTTAGCTTACCCAATTCACCTGTACCGCATGTCTTTGGACTGTGGGGGAGACCGGAGCACCGGGAGGAAACCCACGCGAACACAGGGAGAACATGCAAACTCCACACAGAAATGCCAACTGACCCAGCCGAGGTTCGAACCCAGCGACCTTCTTGTTGTGAGGCGACAGCACTACCTACTGCGCCACTGTGTCACCCACTATATATATATATATATAAACTAGTCTGAATATAGGCCACAGTTAAAGCTTTCCTTTAGTTTTTGTGAAATGCATGCACGCACGCAGCCACTGGGGTCACTGGGGCCCCAACTGCAATGAACCAGCTTTGGGTGGGCCCAGCTTGCAAAAGATGAGAACCCCTGCCCTAGACAATCTTAATCCAGCATTTCTACGATTCTGCCAATTATATTTTCAAGTTCAGAAGAGAAGCAAAGGCGGCTGCACAAGTCTTCTCATGGTTTCACATACATTGCTCAGCGACATGGACACCTTCAAATGATTTTGAAAGAGTCACAAACTGTACTTATAAGGTATAATTCACCCAAAAATGTCAGGTTCATTAACATGACGCTGCAAGGTGCACTTGTCTCACTGAATGTGACGTCTGCGTCTGCCGAACTTGACGTTAGCGTCTGCCGAACGTCTGCGTGTGCCACATTACTGTTGCGCTGCCTGAACGTGATGTCTGCGTCTGGCACATTACTGTTCCGCTGCCTGAACGTGACGTCTGCTTCTAGGGTTTCCAGCACATTCCATACACCTATTCGTGGTTTATTATACCTGTTCATTTTCTATTATTGTTTTCACTTATCCTCAATTATGTTTCATTTGCAATTAAGTGATTTTATCTTTCTTATTTATTGCTTTTTATTCCAAATGGTAAATATTTATACAAATGATGTAAACACTTCGGTATGCCATTGTTAAATGCCGGTTGAACTAACATAGACAATATTTGTAATTTTAGAGTTGTAATTTTATGTAGTTGTACAGTTTGTCAAATTTTGACTGACAGGTTATCTGACAGAGTTGAACAAAAAAAAATTATTTACACCTCAAAGGTCAAGGGCATGCTCACTTTATAATTATTGTTTTTGTACTTTTATAGCTTAAATGTTTTTGCAGGTACATACAAACTTTGTATCAACAGGTACAGAAAACCTAGAAGGGAATTGACATTTCAAAGTCATGGTTTCTCTTTAAATCACTCATGGTTTTTAACATCACACATACACAGTGTAACCTTTACTATTTATTCATGTGATGTAACTAAAAGAGATGATGGATCCCTTTTAGGGCTACTTGAACTGTGGCTTTTTAAATACTATCCCCGCTGAGAAAAACAGCTAATACCTAGGCCTGACCAGCTACGACCAGCCTGGCCAAAACCCCTCTAAAACCAGCCTGCCTTCCAGGCTATGACCAGCTAAAACCAGCCAAACAGCCTAGGTGTAACGCCTGGGTTCACGATAGGAAGGCACAGAATGGCAGGATTATTAAAACACGTATATTTATTAAACAACTTTTACGAAGATCACAGGATGAACATGGCGTGAAGACAGACATCAACAGAAAGACAATACCGGATGAGGAACTAACAGAATACAAGGACTTAAATACACAGGAGATGACGACACTGATTACATACAGGGGATGAACACAGGTAAAGGTGATGAACATACCAATGGCGGGAACTGGAACAAAGGAGCACATTGGGATGGTACATGATGAAAACAAACACACGAGGAAGACAGGTTGTGACAGGACCCCCCTTTAAAAGGCGCGCCGTCGCGCCTAAACAAAAGGAGAGGGTGAGAGGAGAGTCTGTGAGGGAGGAACCAGGAGAGGAATTGGAGTGCGTGGAAAAGTGGAGGTGGCCAGGGAGGAGTCGCAGGAGGAAGGAACCAGGAAGGGAGGTGAAGCAGGAGGAGGACCCAGGACACAGCCAGGAGGACGGCCCAGGGTGGAGTCGACGGAGGCAGGAACCATGAAAAATAAAAATCGCCTTCCGGTTCGGGTGCACACTGGCGCTGTTGGCTGCCGCTACCCGCAGAGAATATTTTTAAAGAACTTTTTAAAGAACTTTTATTTCTACTACACAGTTGACAGCACATATACTGTATAACGCCTAGCACTTTATGCAAAACCGCTGCACTTTCCACTGCACCGGTCTGCTTTAAGGTGCTCATCGTGACTTTGTGACTGTCCTGTCACAGCCGGCTTGTGTCTGCTGTCACTCAACTCAAACCCATCACGCGAAGGACAAGAAACAAAACAATGAAAACTCCTGGCCTGTTTGTTCAGGTCATAACACTCTGGATCTTCTTTGTTGCTGTTAATCGCCCTGCGGAGCTACTACTTCAGTGTTCGGCAGAGGAACTTTTTCAACTCTGCTCCCACTTCTTGGAGACTCCGTGAACGCTACGCTTTCATCCTGACATCGTTGTCCGGCCGCGTCGAAAATATATTCACCGTGGATCGCGGCGGTCCTACAACATCGATGACTCATCCCAAATACGGTCTTTCTGGTCGGCCAACCCTCGCCAAGCACCAAGGTCAGTACGATCCATTGACCGTAGTGTACTCACAGGCCCAGCAAACTCCGCTTCCAACGAAGCATGTAAAAACAATCTATCCTTTGGACTACTTAACATTCGCTCGTTATCTAATAAAAGTCATCTGCTGTCTGACCATAAGTTTGATTTTCTCTCTCTTACTGAAACTTGGCAAAGACATGACAATTTCTTTTATTTTAACCAAGCTGTTTCACCTGGATACAAATACATTTGTAAACCCCGCATTACTGGACGGGGGCGTGGCGATACTCTATAAGGAGAAATGGAAGGTATCCCAAGTAACTGTTTCTGAATACCCCTCTTTTGAGTCAGTCATCATTAAAATTAATGGGGCGGTTCCGACTATTCTTGCTACTATATACCGTAATCCTAAAAGCAGTTCAAGCTTTTTAACTGAACTTTCTGAGTTTTTAACTGAGCTGTGCTCCTTGTCTCCTAATGTTATTATGCTGGGTGATTTTAATATTCATATTGATGCTGGCAACAATTTAAATATAACTGACTTTCTGTCTTGCTTGGACAGCTTTGGTATGCAGCAATTTTCTAATTTCCCTACGCACACCAAAGGCCATACCCTTGATCTCATCTGTTGTTCTGGAATAACCCCTTACAAATGTACCGTTTCTGATCTTCTTATATCTGACCACTTCCTAGTGTCTTTCTGTGCTCAGCTTGCAGTTTTTAAATTGCAGTCACCCCGGACAATCACATTTAGAAACGTTAAGAACATTGATTTATTACATTTTTCAGATGTACTTAATAATTTTGCATACGATGTGAACTCATCTTCTGCTGATGCTCTGGTGTCTATTTACAGTAATGGACTATCTGAAATTTTGGACACTTTTGCACCTTTACAAACCCGGACTGTCTCTTTTTCTGTTTCTGCTCCTTGGTTTATTTCTGATCTGCATCAACTCAAAACTAAAGGTCGCAGGTTGAAACGGCTGTATAAGAAGTCTGGCTTAACTGTACACAAAGAAATGTTTACAGAACATGCTCATCATTATAAGGAAGCATTATTCAAAGCAAACTACTATGCTAACATAATAGAATCTAGTGAGGGTAACTCCAGATTACTATTTTCTGTAGTTAAAAAAATCATTAAGTTTTCCTGACATGTCACTTTCTTGTTCAACTGAGTTGTGTAACAGCTTCCTGACTTTCTTTGATACTAAAATCCAGAACATTTATCATCAGTTACATTCAATTAGTTCAGCTCCTGATTTCAGCCAACATGTTTCTGAAATCACTACACATCTCTCTTTTGATACTTTCACCTTACCATCTACCGCTGAAATAGTTGGTCATATACGGAAATCCAAAACCACTAACTTCCTGCTTGATCCTCTTCCTACATGCTTAGTTAAACCTGTCTTCCATCACTGCCCGCACTGATTACTAACATTATCCACATGTCACTGGATTCTGGATCTGTCCCATCTTCACTTAAAACTGCTGTAATCACCCCAGTACTAAAAAACTTGGAGCTGATTCATCCAATTTGGCCAACTACAGACCAATTTCCAATATGCCATTTGTTTCAAAAATACTTGAAAAATGTGTTGCATCTCAAATCCATAACTATCTTTCTAGTAACAAACTATTTGAGCTCTTCCAGTCTGGCTTTCGCCCCAACCATAGCACTGAGACTGCTCTCGTCAGGATCACTAATGATTTACTACTGGCAGCAGACTCTGGTTTACTAACAATTCTTATTCTTCTGGACCTGAGTGCAGCCTTTGACACGGTTTCGCACAAAGTTCTTTTGAATAGGCTTGGCTCACTAGGGATCTCTGGCACCCCTCTTTTATGGTTTAAATCATATCTTGCAGAACGTACTCAGTTTGTCCAAATTAAAGATTTTAAGTCTAGATCTCAGATTGTCACTACTGGTGTACCACAAGGTTCCGTACTGGGTCCACTCCTGTTTATCAAATATCTATTGCCTCTTGGTCACATTATTAGAAAATACAACATACAATTTCACTGCTATGCTGATGACACTCAACTTTACCTGTCCACCAAGCCCTCCAGTTCTTTTCCTCCTTCAGCTTTGAGCAGATGTTTAGCTGAAATAAAAATCTGGCTTTCAGCTAACTTTCTAAAATTAAATAGCGACAAAACTGAAGCCCTTCTCATCGGGACTAAAAGTGTCTTGGATAAAGCTGATAATTTCACAATAGACATTGATAATAGCACAATTTTTCCCTCTGTGCTGGTAAAGAGTTTGGGTGTCATCTTGAATAGCACACTCTCATTTCAAGGTCACATCAATAATATTACGCATACTGCATATTTCCACCTGCGTAATATCACTCGTCTCTCACAACCAACAACACAGCAATTCTTATCCACGCATTAGTTACTTCACGTCTTGACTACTGTAATGCACTTCTTTCTGGGCTTCCTTCTAAGCTTCTTCATAAACTCCAACAGATTCAGAACCATGCAGCTCGTGTCATCTCTAGGACTCCATCTCACGAGCATGTCACACCACTTCTTTATCAGCTTTACTGGCTGCCGGTAAAGTTTCGTATTGATTTTAAAATACTACTTCTAACTTTCAAGGCACTTCATAATCTTGCTCCTCAATATCTCACCGAACTTCTCCATATTCACACCCCTTCTCGCACTCTTAGATCCGCCAACTCTTTCTCCCTGGTACCACCTCGCACTAGATTAAGCACAATGGGAGACAGATCTTTTAGCTCTATAGCTCCTCGGCTATGGAACTCGCTTCCCCTGGATCTAAGGAGCAGTGTTAGTCTTGACACATTTAAATCTCGTTTAAAGACCCATCTTTTTATGCAGGCTTTCCTTTAACAATTTTTTTATCATGTTATTTTATATTCGCGATGTGTGTTTATACTTTTGGTCAATGTTTTATTATTTGTTTTAATTTGTTATAGCATGTTGATACTTATTGTAAGGCGAACTTGGGTGTCTAGAAAGGTGCCATTTACAAATAAAATGAATTATTTGTATTATTATTATGGAGGAGAGGTGGTCGCCGACTCCAGGGGACCGACCGTATGAGATGCCGGAGCTGGAGGTGGAGCCCAAGGAGTCAACGGAGAGCCGTAGGGAAGCTGGCAGGATAGAGGGATGAGGCTCAGCCGGTGGAGCGGAGTCCAGAGGTGGAGGCAGGGCGACGACTGACCAAGGCAGAGCCGGGGAGACGAAGGAGCCTGGTGGAGCCGGTGGGCTGACGGTCCACGGAGGAGATGAGGGAGGAGAGAGCCAACATGGAGCTGTTGGGTCGGAGGGCCGAGGCAGAGTCCGTAGCTCGGAGGGCGGAGGAGATGACGTTGGGCAACAACCTCTGGCCGGCGAAACAGGTGGGCAGGCCCACAGAGATACCTTCACACATGCGGTTGGAGGGTGAGCTGGGGGACTGGCTGACTGTAGCTGCACTGGAGAGGGTAGAATGATTGTGGATGACGTCACCGGAGGTGAAGAGGGCGGGTTGGGTAATGTTCTTCGGGAATGAACAGGAGCTGGAGGGCTGTCTGGGAACAGCGAGAAGGGAGTGACTTTGCTCCAGAAGTCAATGAGCAGCATATCAGAGTCCAGGGCCAGCTCACCCTCTGCTGTGGGTTGGTGGGCGGGACTCTCGCTCTGTCCCTCGATGTTCACCAGGACTCCCACATTCTTAGTTTGGTTTGAACACGAGTACCCGCCCCCGTGACGCTACTAATCATTACTGACGTCACGGGGGCGGGTACTTTCACTTTTCACCGCTACACCCCCTCACCTCTGCTCGTGTTCAAACCAAACTAAGATCAGCGCAGCGTTTCTTATGGCAGGGTTTTATCCTTCATACATGTCGAGAGATCGAGTTGATGGACTTGAAGAGGGAATATGTCTTGACATAATCCACACAGACGTGACTTAGTAAAGCATGAAGTCATGCATGATTTTAATCATTGTATTAGTCTGAATGTAAATCCCCTCGTCAGGCAGTGCTGGAGCAGCGTGAAAGAGTTGATCACAGCGCATCAAACGAGAGGTATTAACAAATGAAAAATACACAACTCAAGACTCTTAAATGCTTGTATTTGTTGTATTTGCGCCAGCTCTGTGATGCACATCCACAACTTCATGCATTGGGTTAAATTAGGCTGTCCAGTCTCCGTGTTTAGTCCGTTACAGTCATGTATGAAATCCAGACAGGCAGTCAGGTAGAGTAATACAGAGAGTGAATCAAAGCGCATCAAATGATTGGTAATTAAAGGAGAGAAAAAAAGAAAAATAGAATAAATATATATACTTTTATATTAGACACACATCTGATGCTTGTATTTGCAGCAGCTCCACGCTCACAACTTCACGCATTGGGATAAATTACGCTTTCCAGTCTCTGCGTTCACTCCTTTACTTCCATTGTGTCCGTTCAGCTGATCAGAGCAAACCAACCCCGTGACGTCAGACACAGCGATATTCCAAGATGGCGGCGCCCTAGGTCTAAAATCTATAGTAAAACATGCCGTTTTCTGCTAAATGGTTACATTAATCGAGTTTGTTTAATATATTTTCATCAAAGTGGAATACAATGTACAAAATAAGGTAAACTTGACTGAGTGCTTCATTTCCCCTTTAAGTGTGTGAATTATTTTAAATGTTCATGTCTTGTATTTGGTAAATACATTAAATTATAATATGGCACTGTAGGTCCTGTGAGTCAAACTAAATCATTTACACTGCAAAAAAATTTGAAATTAATGTTTCAAATACATTTTTTAATGTACTAAAATTGTTGGTAGAAATTTCATTTTGTCAATATAACAATGTACTCTCTCAGTATTACCTAATGTAAACTATGACAGTCATTGAGCAAGACTGGACTATATGTATATTAATTATATCAATTTTATCATGCATTTCATGTATATTTTTATAATGACTCACATAACAGTGACATTCTGCCACCTACTGGCGATTTTTATTTAACATTTAAAGCTCATTTTCTTTTTTTTAATTATTTCAAATAACAGTAGGCTATTCAACATCACTGTTTTGATTATTTATTTTTATGAAAGGCTCGGGGTTTGGTTAATATTAGGAAATGTTATTACAATTTTAAATAATGCTTTTCTATTTTAATATACTTTATATTTATTTATGTGATGCCAAGTAAAAAATTTTGACACTTTCATTTTAAGGGGGGTCAGCTCCTTATGAGGTAAAAAACACACACACACACACACACATATATATATATATATATATATATATATATATATATATATATATATATATATATATATATATATATATATATATATATATATATAGGGCTTAACATTAACTTTTTTGATCACCAGCCACTGTGGCTAGTAGATTTCCAACATTACTAGCCACTCGCCATTTTCACTAGCCACACTTTTCTTGTAGGGAAAATATATTTTATATGCATAAATTTGACTTTGACGTGCTAAAATGACTTGATTTAGATGTTGTGTTTTGTCCCCATGCCTTCTCATTCATTTAACTTCTTGTGTATATTGTGTATTAGCTTGCTCAGTGTGCATGAGCAAATGGGTTTTGTCGCAATAGAATCAGTTTTTATTTCACACGACTTTTCAGGGCTCAAAATTAAGGATTTACCAAATTTATCTCGGACCACACCAAATTATTTCTTAGCCACAATTTTTTATTGTGTCAAAACAAGGAAAATATAGCTGTATAGGTGCACTTTTTAATTCAACAAAACTTTTCTTAAAAAAAAAACATTATATTTTAAAAGATAATTATTGTCATGTATCTAAAATATGCACAGTAATCTTTCCTGGCTAAAAGTCCCAGATCAGCAGTTAACATAAACGGGGAGTTAATCTCCCATTAAAGCAATGTTATTATAAAGAAATATAATTAAACCATATAACCAATAATAACTGTAAGCCAAAGAAAGCAGGTGAAACATACCGTGTTTGATAATGAAAGGATAATCACGCGCACGGTTAATATAAGTCTGTAAATGAAAGCAGTGGCCGCTGCTGCTTACAAAAGAATATGTGTATTTTTTTTATCTTGAGCTCTTGAAAGCAGCAGGACTGTAGGTGCACGATCATCACTCTTTGTCCAGTCTATTTCAAAGCGAACCGATCGCACCAGTTGCGCTTCCTCTAGGCACGGTGACGGTTGCTTCGCACAAGTAAACGGAAGCGCGCGCGCGCTTATTATCAGTCGCGCGCATCACATCATCTGTGCGCGCGAGTGAGTGATCATCCTCTAGTTCGGTATTTACCTGCTTTCTGCTCGCGCGAACACCGTTATTTTTGTCAGTCGTGCTGCTTCTCGATTCTAAGATCACATTTGCATGAATATTGGGCCACGCTTATTTTCAAACCCTGCTAAAACTACAATTTAAAAATGATTTCCAACTAGCCAACGTGGCTAGTGGAGGTGTCTGTCTTACCCGCCAGAGCTGAAATCTACCCGCATTTGGCGGGTGTTAATGTAAAGCCCTGTATATATATATATATATATATATATATATATATATATATATATATATATATACGCCTAATATTTGTAAGTAATTTAATAGTAATACACTTAAAATGTCTAATATGGAAGAGTTGTATGCTAAACTAGCAGTATTTCACTGTATTACATAGACAGGCATAGCCATTTAAGTTCTGAATGAGCCTAATAGGCTCAACACACCTGCTTACTGTAGTAAAAAACACTCTCTATATTAGTAATTTTTTTGTTTTCATAAATTAAATAAAAAAATCTGTCACTTTTCTAATTAAATGGCATAAATATAAACAGGCTAATTAACATATTTTTACCATCTGAATCATAATAATAGATAGGATTTTTTTAAATACACATGCTGTTTGCATCTTTGTCAGTGACTCTGAGGGTTAAAATGATGAATTTGTCTCTCACTATGTTTAATCCTTTCTGTGCAAGACTGGTATAGTTAATGCCACATGCACTGTAATGTGTTTTTATTGGTGTTTCATTTTGAAATAAAAACAGCGAAACGTTCGTTAAGAGTTACATTTTTCACAGCACGAAACAGTTGTGAGGATGAGGTGAACACCGAGGAAACCCTATTGCTCCTCCATAACACTCGGTACAGGTGATACAAGTGTATAACAAAGAACAGCAAATAATCAGATATTATAACAATTTATCATTAAACACACAAAGCTGGGTTAATTTACCATCTGCTAAACCCTGAACTCTTGGTTGATTAACCCAAAACTGCTTACCGTGAATATGTCGGTTCCAAAACAGCTGATGAGAGTTAGTTAAATCGACCTCCTTGTAATAACTTAAAGAGACAAGAGTCAATTCTGCTTCAGCATTTACTTGGAAGTCTTGGTACCAAAAAATGTTCTGATTGCATCACAGGTGGCTGGCAAACACACATACAAGACATTCTTCTTCACTGCTTTTTAAGCATACACAACCCCCCCCCCCCAAGCTGACAGCATGATTATAATTTATATCCATCACCCATAACAACAGTAACTATACATTTTTTTTTTTTTTAAGTTCAGTTCAGAACAGTTCACAATCTTTCAAGTGAGCAGGCATCTTGGGCTGAGGTCACGTGACCCTTGCACGCGATGGTTGACAGACACTGATGCTCCGTCCAAACCCTCTTTCTTTTGTAGTTTAACAAGTTTATAAGTATCGACAGTCAGTATTTTTGACGTGTGAAAGTATTACTTCAATGTATGCAACCAGGAAACAAGACTCTTCTCCGTCTACAACCCCCTCAGGAAAGAAAAAGATGAAGCTAGCTAGCACCGAAGCTAATCTAACCGACGCCATTGCGGAGGCGCTTTCGAAACAGCAAATCTCGTTGGAAACAACGGTTCAGAATGCTATACGAGCGGCAATGGAAGATGTTAAATCATCTCTGATAGAGCTCCGCCAAGATGTACAATCTCAAATGAACACGGTACGAGACTTGATATCAAAGGTGGACAAGATCCAGGGTGAGACACGACAGATCAAGAAAGATTTAAATATGTGCACAAGGGAGCAGCAAAATCTCACCTTAAAAATTGCCGAGTTAGAGGACCGGTCTCGCCGTAACAATGTGCGCCTTGTGGGGCTCCCGCAAGGCCGGGAAGGAGATAATCCAGTAGGGTTTCTCCAAAAGATGCTCCCTATCTGGATACCAGCGCTGAGGAACAAGGGTCCAATTGAAATCGATCGAGCGCACAGAATTTACGGCTCTGGTAAATCCCGCACTTTATTGTTTCGAGTGTTACGGTACCCGGACCGACAAGCGATACTTCAGGGTGCCAGGGAAGCAACGAAAACCGAGCCGATTCGGGATCAAGATCACCTGTTGCGTTTCTTCGCGGACTACAGTGGATTTACCTCCCGTAAACGGCAGGCATTCGGGAGTCTTCAAAAGGAGCTGCATGCGCTGGGGATCCCAAACTTTCTGATCTACCCGGCCGTTCTTCGTGTCAATTCTGGCGGTAATCAACAATCATTTGATTCGGTTAAAAAAGTGGAGGAATTCTTAGAAGAAGTCCGTAATGGTCACGCATCTGGTGCGAGACGTAAACTGTCTTTTTACGGTCCACCCCCGCCTTCAGAGTCAATGGACGAATAAAAAGTCCATAAACGGGTTTGGAATAAACACCTCTGCCCTCCATGTAAAACATACAATTTAACATTCTGTTTCAGAGGGCATGAGACCTGGGAGTTAAGTTTAGTTCATTTATTCACGTATATTTTATATTTGGTTGTTGGTATTATTATTATTAATAATAATAATATTTTTTATATTATTTATTTTAGTTTCATTAGTTAACTTATTTATTTTTGTGCATTTCGTTTATATCTTTGTTTGTTTTTATATTATTTAATTATTATTATTTAAAATGTTTTAATCATTTATTTTAGTTATCTACTCGTTAACTTAAACTACTTAAATTTGGTTTATTTATGATTTCCTTTATACAGAGGTATTTGACTGTCATTACTGTTTATATTAAGTATACAGTTATGTTTCATGTTCAATGGAAGAGGGTGGCCGACATTGATGTTTTGGTGAACGAAGGTGGATGCTGCCACGGGCCCTTATAAGGTTGGGGAATTTTGCGGTCTCAGGGGGTATTTGTTCATGTTCTTTTTTCTGTATTTTTTGCATTGTTTCAGTTTTGTTTAGGCAGTTAAATTCTGGTTGTGGAAGAACTCTTAAAATTCGTATTATTTTTCAAATAGATTATGGATAAATACAAGATTTTATCACTTAATATTAGAGGACTTAACAGTCCGAACAAGAGAGCTAAACTTTTGATTTATTTACGGAGGAAAAGGGTTGATATCGCTTTTATTCAAGAAACGCATCTGAAAAATGCAGATGTTCAAAGGTTACAGAATAAGTTTTATAAAGTTGCAGCTTTCTCTACTGATAACACTAAAACTAAAGGCACTATTGTTTTGATATCTCGTAGCCCTAACATCAAGATTGATAGACAAAGTCAAGATCAATCTGGTAGACTTGCCTATGTTTGCACTAATATTAAGGGAAAGAAAATTGCATTTGTTTCTATCTATGCCCCTACAGTATTTGAAGCAAATTTTTTTTTGAAGATTGCTAACCACTTGATTTCACTTATAGATTACTCTCTGATCATTGGGGGGGACATGAATGCAGTTATTG
Source organism: Danio kyathit (assembly GCA_903798195.1). Classification (NCBI taxonomy): domain Eukaryota; kingdom Metazoa; phylum Chordata; class Actinopteri; order Cypriniformes; family Danionidae; genus Danio; species Danio kyathit. The sequence continues at coordinate 1,825,294 of CAIGQS010000682.1, read as the reverse complement.
ATCCAGTATTGGACAGATCTTCCTCCTGTAATCAAGTCCAGCTTAATTCCTCGGCCGCGCTCAAAGATTTTGTAAAGGCATTGAATTTGGTCGACATTTGGAGATCTTGGAACCCCTCAAGTAGAGACTACACATTTTTCTCGACAAGGCATCTCACATATTCAAGAATAGACTATTTATTGTGCTCAAAAGAACTTTTGTCCTATTTTGATCAGATGATGATACTACCAGCTATTCTTGCAGATCATAATCCTTTAATGGTAGATTTCAATTGTAATTCATTTGTAGAAAGATCTCTGCGATGGCGTTTTAATACCTCACTTTTATTGAATAGCCAGTTCGATGTAGACTTCAAAGCCAAATTGTCTGAATTTCTTTTATTCAATATAGGCTCTGTGGAGGACCCCATATTTGTGTGGGAAGCTACAAAAGGTTTTATAAAAGATTTCTCCATAGCTTTTGCTACTAATTTAAAAAAGATGCAAAATCAGAGAATTGACTATTTAGAAAAAGAATGTAAATCGCTTGAATGTTCCCTAAAATCTTCATTCTCCAAATCTACAGTTAAGAGACTTCAATCTTTTAAAACGGAACTAAATGATCTTCTGAGAAGGAAAGCAGAATTTGTACTCCACAGAACCAGACAGAATTATTACTCTAATGGTGCTAGACCAAGCAGACTTTTAGCCCTTAAACTAAAACAAAATCAAGCGAAAGCGTACATTGATGTAATCAATCACCCAGCCAAAGGACTAGTTAGGAATACTAAAGAAATTAACTCAGCATTTTCTGACTTCTTTTCTAAACTTTATATATCTGAATATAATCTCTCAAGTCATAACTGTACTTCCTTCTTGCACCCTCTTATTTTACCACAGCTTAATAACGAAGAAGCAGAACAGTAAGGACAACCTGTTACCCTAGAAGAACTTAAAGAGGCATTACAGGGTGCTAAAAAAGGCAAAGCACCAGGTTTAGACGGGATTCCCGTTGAGTTATTTCTTAAGTATTTTGATCTTCTCGGTCCTGTCTTTTTGGCTGCCATTCATGAGGCAGTAAATATTGGGGCCTTTCACCCTCAGTTGAATATAGCACTTATTTCGCTGATCCCAAAAAAAGGAAAAGACCACTCAAACTGTGCAAATTACAGACCCATTAGCTTGTTAAACACAGATATAAAAATGTATGCTAGAATTTTAGCTTTACGATTACAACGATACATTAATAAATTAGTTCATCCAGATCAGACTGGCTTCATGCCAGGTAGATTAGCATCAGACAACATCCGGAGACTACTGCATGTCATACACGAAGCCCAGGATTGTCCCACTCCAGCTGCGGTTCTTTCCTTAGATGCAGAAAAGGCATTTGACCGGCTGGAGTGGGACTATCTCTGGTCCGTTTTGGAGATTTTTGGCCTTGGAACTAATTTCATTAATATGATAAAGGTATTATATAGGAATCCAACAGCTTCTGTTATAACTAATGGGCTACATTCTTCACCTTTTAATTTAGGGCGAGGCACTAGACAGGGGTGCCCGTTGTCCCCCATGCTATTTGCTTTGTCGCTTGAGCCACTAGCACAGCTGATAAGACAAGAAGACATTTGTTCTTTTTCAGTTAAGTCTTACAAACAGTGTATATCTCTTTATGCGGATGATATACTTTTGTTTATTTCAGACTTACAAACTTCATTTCCCCGTATACTGAATGTATTTGGAAAGTTTGGTATGTTTTCCGGATACAAAATCAACTGGGATAAATCCTCTTTGCTCCCTCTTAACTCCATAGCTAAACATATTAAGTTGTCATGTAATGTCCCCATACAAAATTCCTTGACTTATCTAGGCATTGCTGTTCAGTCATCTTTGCAAACTATCCCGGACACCAACTATTTGCAGTTTTTATCTGGGGTGGAACAAGATCTCCGAAGATGGACCTCAATGCCTTTATCATTGCATGCTAGAATAGCAAGTGTTAAAATGAACATCTTGCCGCGAATTAATTTCCTTAGTTCTATGATTCCGTTACCCGCTCCAAAAAAGTTTTGGCACAAACTTAACTTTATGATTCGTAAATTCATATGGAATGGTAAGCAACCTAGATTAAAATTTGAAACTCTACAACGTACAAAAGATAATGGGGGACTAGCTCTTCCAAATTTCGAATTATACCATAGGGCTTTTCAAATAAAATGTATTCATGTTTGGCTTAACCCACTCTCTAGAGTTCCTTGGAGACAAATTGAAATGAAATTAGCTGGTAAATATAGATTACAAGATATTCTGTTTTCTGGGCTAAATAACAAACAGTGTATGCAAGCTTTTGGTCCAATTATTGGCAATACGATGGTAAATTTTAGATTAATGGAAAAATACATTCATTATTCACATAAATGGCACATCCATACACCTATTTGGAATAATAATGATCTTCGATCTGGGGGTGCACTATTTCTTTCAAGAAAATAGATGCAGAAAGGCATTTATACTCTAAAAGATATTTCTGGTTCTAATGGCATATTAAGTTTTCAAGAACTTTGTGAGCGGTATGAAACGGAACCTTCATCTCTCTTTTTATATCTGCGATTAAGATCGGCCATGAAGGCCTATGGGGTTCCCTGGGGGGGGAATCTTCCCACTCATCCAATCATTGCTTGGTTTGATCTGTCCTCTACTAATCATTCTACCTCATGGATGTACAGAAAGGCCTTAGAGGATACAGCAAAGCATTTAGCAATACAGCGCCGTTGGGAAACTGACTGTCACCTAGAAGAGGGTGTCACAGACTGGGAAAGAGTATGGCAGAACATTTTTACCTCATCTAAAAATCCCAATCACCAACTCATTCACTATAACTTTTGTCATAGAACCTACTGGACCCCACTCAAAAGACATCGTATCAATGCCTCCTTTAGTCCTTTCTGTGATAAATGTCCCGACCAGGAACTTGGATCTTTTTTCCATATGATGTGGGAATGTGGAAAAGTACAAAAGTTTTGGAATGAGGTCTGTGTTATCTTATCTAAAATTATTGAATATCCCGTACCAGTGAATCCTTCTATTCTATTACTGAGCGATGATTCTACGTTGAACCTCACCAAGCCACAAAAGGCAGTTTGGCTGGCTGGCTTAACCTCTGCAAAAAAACTACTAGCCCAACATTGGCTGCCTCCACATAATTTGGACACCTACAAGTGGTTGGTGCAACTTCAGGACATTATAATGCTGGAATTATCCACAGCTCGAGTGAACTTGGTACAAATGAGTACAATAAAGATCTGGACTTCAGCTGCTGACAAAATCTCTTTGTTTATTGCAAAGCAATGATAAGGATACAGAATGATTGCCTTACTTCGTATAAGTGATACTGTTATTGTTTTTCTGTTAACTTTTATTCACTGGATACCCCAGTTTCGAGAGACCGCAGGGGAGGGGGGTGGGGGTATTTGAATTGATATTTTTTATTATACAGTTTTTTCAGCCTGTATGTTTTGTTAACAAATAAAAAAAAAAAAAAAAATTAAAAAAAAAAAAAAAAAAAAAAAAAAAAAGTGAGCAGGCATCTTCCTGGTTCTTTGAGACCGTCTCATAGTTACCACTGGACCACTTTTTGGCTCTGCAAATGTCATATTTTCAGATATATCAAAATCTGGAAATTTACAGTCCACTCTCTCCTCTGGAGTATCTGCAAGCGATTTCCCTCGGGAATGAATCTGATCCACATGTCTACGGACTACTCGCCCATCACCCAACATCACCTTATAGGAAAGTGGGCCAGTCACAGTATCTATATGGTCTGGAATCCATTTTGGTCCATAAGTGATGTTTCGAGTAAGTACTGGATCTCCCACACCAAAACTCCGTTCATGGGCCTTTTTATCATGGTAGACTTTCTGCTTTTGTTGTTGTCCTTCAATTTTGCTTGTCAAATCGGGATGTATAAAGTCCAAGGCACATCGCAATTTCCGTCCATACAACATCTCTGTTGGTGATAGCCCTGTGGTTGTCTGAGGGGTAGTCTTGTAACTAAACAGAACTCGAGACAATTTAGTTGCAACTGTTCCATCCACACATTTTTTCAGCATGATTTTCACAATTTGCACAGCCCGTTCTACTAACCCATTACTGGAAGCATGATAAGGTGCAGAAGTGACATGTCGCACTCAATCAGTTCAGGTAATCCATGGTTACTAAAGCTTTTCCGCAAGCAGTCAATGGTGGCTGCTGATGTGGCTGAATTTACTGGGAAAACATCCAACCATTTAGAATGTACATCGATCAGGACAAAGAACATTTTTCCCATAAATGGTCCCGCATAATCCACATGTAATCTTTGCCATGGTTTTTCTGGCCAGTTCCAAGGATGTAAAGGGGCAACAGGTGGAACATTTCTGTGCTCCTGGCACACACGACAAGATTTTACCAACCTTTCTATATCCTGATCTAATTTTGGCCACCACACATAGCTTCTGGCCAGAGCTTTCATTCTGGACACTCCTGGGTGACACTGATGTAACTGGTTTAGCACTTCTGATCTGCCCACACTGGGAATAGTTACTCGTGCCCCCCAGAGTACACACCCATCCTGTACACTCAATTCATTCTTCCTTACTGTAAATGGATCAAACTCCGTTCCTGTTAACTCTGTCAAACATCCATGCTGTACTGTTTCTCTCACCCGAGATAGGACAGGGTCCTTCTTTGTCCATTTTCTCACCTGATCTGCAGTAATCAAGGTGATATCCGCATCCTCCATCATTAGTACTCTCTCCTCCTGCTCATTGGAAGACTCCATTGGAAGTGGTAGCTGACTTAATGCATCTGCATTCCCATGATCCTTGCCTACCCTGTACAGGATGCTCTACTCGTATGCTCGTAGGGTTACAGCCCATCGCTGAATTCTAGGAGAAGACATCTGAGGAACTGCTTTTAGCTCATTAAACAAAGACAGTAAAGGCTTATGCTCAGTAACAATGATAAATCTTCGGCCATGCAAATACTTGTGGAAACATTGTAAACCAAACATTACAGCCAAACCTTCTTTGTCCAACTGTGAATAGTTTCGCTCAGCTTTATTCAGTGTTCGCGACATAAATCCTATGGGTCTTTTACTTCCATCAGGCATCCTATGAGAAAGAACGGCCCCTAGGCCATAAGAAGAAGCATCACATGACAAAATCACATCCTTCTGGGGGTCATAATGGACCAACACTTGAACTGAATGTATCATTTCCTTAGATCGAGCAAATGCAGCCTCTTGTTCCTTTCCCCAATTCCATTTGACATCCTTACGCAGTAACTGGTGTACAGGGGCTAAAACAGTAGATACATTGGGCAAGAACTTGTTGTAATAATTATAATAAAGTCCTAAATAAGCCTTCAATTCTGTTACATTCTTAGGCGAGGGAGCATTTTGGATAGCTGTGATCTTTTCTGGTGCTGGATGGAGGCCAGTCTCATCCTCTTTGTGACCCAGGAACATTACCTCTTTCTCCATGAATGTACACTTACTCCGTTTCAGTCGTAGCCCTGTGTCCTGTAATCTCTTCCATACTCTAGCCAGAGTTTGGAGATGCTCTTCTTCATTACAACCAGTTACCAGAATATCATCAAGGAATACTGCCACGTATGGAAGACCTTGTAGTACCCCCTCAATGGTCCGTTGGAAGATGGCAGGACTATAAGAGACTCCAAAAGGTAGAACACGGTAAGTAAATAATCCTTTGTGTATTTACAGTCACATATTTCCGGGATTCTACATCTAAGGCTACTTGATGGTAAGCATGGCTCATATCCAATTTTGTAAACTTCTGTCCACCCGACAAGGTTGCAAACAAATCATCTATCCGAGGAATGGGGTATTGTTCCAACTTTGAGAGACTGTTCACTGTTAGCTTGTAGTCACCACATAAACGTACTGTATTATCAGATTTTAAAACAGGTACTACAGGTGCAGCCCATTCAGAGTGTTTAACAGGTTTAATGATGAAGATAACCGCGGGTTAATACGCGCGCACGGCACATACCTGAAGGCATTTTCAGTAGATCGCCGAAATTCACAAGTCGCCATAGAAAGTCACGGTGAGAAAAAAGGGCAACGCACTTTACAGAGGGGGAGTTGGAGGTTTTAATGCTGGTGTATGAGAAATTAAGGCCGATTATAAAGAAAAAGCAATACACATCTGCATCAACGAAGGAAATAAATATAAGATAACAAATAGATTTTAAAAAATGATAAGAGAAAATTCATTAGTTTAATAATGTACACATGCTACCCTCCCTTTATTGAAATGAAGAATTACATCATCACATATGAACTATTGTTAGTGGAAGCAGTAATGAGTTTAATAGTTGTAACACCAACAGATTAAGGACAGAAAATTTAATTGTTAATATTAAAAATGTTTCATATTATCAGTGTCCTTTATTGACTGATGGAAAGAGGCTGCAATTAATGCACCCAATAGCATTTGGAAACCCTGAAAAAAATGATATTAAAAAAATGTATCAAGGGTGTGTGTGTGAGCTGTGTGAATAGATGTATACATATGAACGACTACATCTTTCAATATGGATATATTTTCATAGAAAAGACAAAGCTGCCACTTCTTATTATATATAGGCTACAGAAAAAAAATGTGAGGGGTGCAGAGAGAGAGAGGAAGAGAAAAAAAATCTAAAAAAAAGCTCATTTTCAGCCACTAGACTGCTCTGGCAGGGTATTCGAGTGTTATCGAGTGACAGAATGTTGTAGGACTGCTGTACAGGAGTTATTATTAGGGATTATAGATCGCGAAATTTAGCGTTTTTTTTTTTGTGTTTTTTTTTTAAAAAGCATGACCGTAAAACATGAACGCGGTTATGAATATAATAAATCATGTGTTTGTTTGTCGTAAAAATTCGTAATATTGACAAAAAATACTAATTTGTGGATCTCCTTACTTCCGGGTTCAGCTATACTGCCGTTGTGGCAGGTATATTCTGGGAAATATTCTTACCCCTCCGTTTCAAGTGTGCTCCTGAAAAATCTTCGTTCGAAGGGGTGTATACCCCTTGCCCTTAGCCCTACGCCTTCAAGCTAAAGAGAATTGGGACAGCCCTACCCCTTGGCGGGCACGCGCAAAATGAGGGGTAGGGGTAAGGGGAAGGGCTAAGGGGTAGAATTGGGATTGGGCCTTGAACTCGCTCTGCTGTGAGCACCATTGTACTTTAAGGGCGTACTGACCACTACACTATTGCCGCGCTCTAACACGTTTGACTAATGATACTCAGTAGTCTATGGCCGATGAACTGTACAAAAGTGCATAAAATAGTTCAGTGCCAGGCATACTGTACAGATGGACACACTATTGCCACATTGTACAGTAAAATACCCTGACGCAAAAAACAAAGAGCTGCACTGAGCGGTATGTTAACCATGGTAAGCGCAGACCTGCGTTTCGATTTGTCATGTTTGATTTTAAAAGGTTTGTTAAATACATTAATGATTCTTTCGAAAAACGACAAGGCTCATTCAAATATTTATTTGGTTATGAAAAGAACTGCACTTATAACCCTCTCACGGTGAAAAAACTGTATATCTGTGGTTCTACGTCCATCAACATTTTCATCTAAAGAGCATGCAATGCTCAGTAAACTCTCTGAAACAGACAAACTGTGGAACATAACCTGCTACAGAGCAGGTTATCTTCAGCGAGTAAGTTGCTATGGCTACTTACCATACCCCAGAAGTTACCTCCGATTTTGGAACCAAATCTGAGGTTATCCACTTACTTACTCTCAAACTTACCCGGGTATGTCACATAACCTGCTTTCTGGAATACCCCCTGCTCTCGCTCTGCACTGCTGGGGTTTGATCGAATGAAACCCAAAAGACGGGGAGGAGCCGAATTCTGCTGCCGTTTTCATATCAAATTTAAAAGGAACTAAGGCGCTAATTTACTGTACAGTTTATGAGCTAATTGCAAATATTTTAGGGGTGCTGAGTAGAAAAATAGGGGGGGGGGGCTGCATGTAAAAAAATGAATAAAAAAATAAGTGATGTTCTTTTATTCTTCAAAAAATCCTAATATTATGTTTTAAATGTAAAATAAAGGAGAGGCGCTTCAAAAACTGAACTCAATAATGGTTAATGTAATTGTTCTATTATTTTACAGCAACAGTTTCAGATCTAACAGGCGATTGCGATCGACGAGTTGGTCATCACTGATATGCTGTAGGCTACATAAACATAAAAATAAATAAATAAATAACAACACAAGACTCAAATGTAAAACAAATTCAAAAAGGATTTCATAAAACTAAACTACATGAGTATACCTATAAGCAACCTAAACTTTACTTTCGGAGACATTTGTTATTTATGTATAGACTTTTTATACGTTTTTATGGAATCTTGAAAAAAAAAATCATTATATATTAACATATTTATATTTAATATGCACTTCAAGAGTTCACGCTTAGATATTGCTTGATGCTATTAGCAGGTTTGGCATGATGTCCCAGGAGAGAACCCTGAGCTCGGAGATAATTGAGCCCAGGGCTCCCGCCTGGTCGATTGAACATGTAAGGGGAGTATGAGATCAGGTAGTTCTCGAGATCTCCCCGTGATAAAGGAAGAAAGGCGGAGAAGGGGTGGATGGGGGGTTTCTTCGGAATACGAAGATAAGGGTGTAAGAAAAAATGAGGACGATGTAGAAATCTCAATGAAGATGTTTATTCAGCATAGCAGTCTCAAAGTACATGGCAGTACCCTGGTTTCACCGGAGTCAGAATGAACCCTGAACGTTCTTAAACTCCAACATTTATACTGTTTTAGCTGTTGCCTTTAGACTTGCCTTTAGATGTAAATGAAGTTGCTCCTTGACTGTTGACCCAGCTGTATTTCCTATCTCTCTATGTTAATGCAGTTTCAACACCATTGATGAGATGGTTCTCTGTGCACCACACCTATCCCCATTCTACAATTGTTACCATTTGGTCGAGATGTAGTCACCTCAAACAATGCAGAGACAACAAACTGTTGACTTCTCTTTTCTCTCATAAGTCAGCCCTTTTGGGAAATGAGCATCAATTCATCAATTAGAGTGGAAGTTGGGTCGAGGCAGACTAATTTCTTACAAGGGAGTAAATTTTACTAGGCTACTTATAGTTTGGATTCATCTGATTGGCTAACTAATGATTGTAGATGAGAGACCAGCTGCAGTCAATCATATCACGTGCTCCTCTCGAAATTAGTTTGTGAAACTTCACTTCAAGAGTTCACACTTAGATATTGCTGGATGCTATTAGCAGGTTTGGCATGCTGTCCCGGGAGAGAATCCTGAGCTCGGAGATAATTGAGCCCACGGCTCCCGCCTGGTCGATTGAGCATGTAAGGGGAGTACGAGATCAGGTAGTTCTCAAGATCTCCCCAAAATGCAAAGTGACTTAGGACAGCAGCCGTGTATTCGAAGAGACTCCCCAAAAGGCTAGAAATGCCATATCCGGCTGCTGGATATAGTGGGGTTTTTTTTTAGAAAGAGAAAGTAAAGAGGGCTCCTGCGGGAGCAAAGGGACACACAGACTCCTGCGGGAGCCCGAGCAGGGTTGGCATGGGCAATGAGTACTCCTGCGGGAGTAGAGACTCGGGTAGACCCCTGCGGTAGTCAGAGCCATGGGGTGGGCGGGGATCCTGCTGGAGTCAGAAAAAAGGGGGAGGGGGAGGTGAAGACTCCGGCTGGATAGGGGGGTGAAGGGGGCGGGGGGGGGGGGGGGGGGGGGGGGGGGGGGGGGGTAAGGTAAATTGCTCAAGGAACACTCCTAAAGGAGATAGAGCTGGGAAGTGGCAGCACTATATATAAATATATATGTATATAAATATATAATGGGGAAAACCAGGGCCTGAAGGGGGCGTTTTGAAGACTCCTGCAGGAGTCGAAGCTCGTGGGTACTCCTGCGGAAATTAGAGCTGAATGTGCCGTCTCCAGCTGGGATCGGGAAAGAGGAAGGGCAGGTGGAGGTCCCAGCTGAAGGGTGAGTGGCAGTTGGGCGATGACCCCTGCGGGGGTTAGGTGCTCGAGACCACTCCTGCGGGAGCTAGAGCTTGGGAGTGACGGCACTATATATAAATATATGTTTATATGCGTGGGTGCATATAGATATACATATATATATATAAATTGTAAATAAAATAAAAATAGAAAAATATGAAATAAATGCATAAGTAACATAAATTTAAGCTAGGGCCGGGAAGGGGCGGTGACGTGACTCGTGCTCTTGTCACAGCTCGGGTTGGGTAGAGCTATATTGGCCAGCTCCAGTAGGAGTCGGGGAATATGAGGGGGCGGTGGAGACTCCTGCTGGAGGGTGACGGGCGAAGTTGGTGCTCTGGAGATGTTCCTGCGGGAACAAGAGCGTAAGGGTGGCAGCACTATATATTAATCTATATTTATATACGTGGGTGCATATAGATATAAATGTATATAATAAATTTTCAGATGCCTTAGTAAAAAGACTGGTATAGAAATCAGATGTCTTAGATAGCTTTGATAAAGGTGGATGGATGTGTTTGTGAATAGAGATATGTGATGAATAAACTGATTGTAAGCGGGGAAATTAGGGAATGAAGTGTTGTACGGGGAATGAAAATGTTTGGAAGTTTTCTGTGCAGTGAGGAATTGTGATGTTCTAGGTGTTATTTCTTAAAATATAAATATATATGAATGATGATGCGAATTGTGTATGCGGAGATTATGTGGATATCATCTCCGAGGGAGGGACGGGGTCGGATGTGGCTCTACTTCTGGTACCGGTTTCTGGAAATAAAAGCGAAAGAGAGAGAGAGAGTCAGCAATTTAGTTATGAAACCAGGAACATGTACAACAGTTATAATGAATTGTTATTTGGCTGAAGTCCAAATAAAGTGATGGAAAAGTAGTATTATAGCGGGAGAATGATAATGCCCTTATTAATGCAGTAAACAACGGCTTAGTTGTAGCAGTGAACGAGAATCTTGGAGGCGGGCCATTCATTCTCCGCTATATGGACCGTCAGTAGCGAGCCGGAAACCATGGTAATGTCCCCCGAAGCCTACGTTGGGGGGTGGTGTCTGTGTAAAGGTGGATATCTACTAGGGATGGAATTAAATTGTTGTAAAATGAGCAACCATTCCAGCGCTTAAGGAATCGCCAGCCAATCAGATCACTGTATGCAAATGCGCCAGCTCGGACAGTGGCCTATTACTGACTAATTTCATTGCTGACGCTGCTATGACGGTCGCGTCAGCCCCAACTTCAGACACACCCTCTCAAGCGTTGACGCTGAAGTCCCGTGTGAATGGGGCGTAAAGCAGGTCACGCGTCAGAAGTGCCACTCGGCGACGCGCAGCGTCACGCCATGCATTCAGAATTCTAAACATAGATTTTCAAGGTGCACGCACCTGCACCGCGAGTCGGCGGCTGTCTGCGGCATTCAGTCACGGCTCAGGACACTGTTCGTATTCTGTCGTGCCACAGAGCGCTATTTGAAGGTTCCGTTTTGAGTAACATGTAAAGGTGCGTGTCTGGTGTTCAATGCTATCGATAGACATGTGCGCGCCATCCAAAGCGCGACGCCCCTCAGGCCGGATTCATTACTGCCAAGATCGGATAAAGATACATTCTCATCTAATCCAGATGCTAAGCGGAGTTCGGTGACTGTTATTGGTTAAAGATGAGAGACGTGTGATGATGCTGGAAGAGGTAAGTGGCGATAAAGTAAATTGGGGCGTTGAGTTCTGGCTAGAGTGGAGCGGATAGGCCTTTAGCCTCTTGCTAGAGCCTCGGTCTTGAGCCGATTTCTAGGCTAAGCTGGGTGTTTGTTGAGACAGGGCTGGTGATTCAGGGAGAGCAGCTTTCTTTTCTGTCCGAGGCTGCGCTGTTGCTGTTGATGTGTTCGCCGCCGCTGTTGTTGTTGTTGTTGTTGTTGTTGATGATGATGGTAATGGTGGTGAAATAATGCTGGAGTAAGTAGGAGGTTGGTTTGTCCGTGAGTAGCTTTTTCGGAGAAGCTGGAGCAGACCTTTCGTTAGCTTCTTCGGAATACGAAGATAAGGGAGTAAATTTTGCTAGGCTACTTATAGTGAGTTTGGATTCACCTGATTAGCTAACTAATGATTGTAGATGAGAGACCAGCTGCAGTCAATGTATATTGTATAAGTTAGCTGGCAAAAAGCAGACAGATGCACTAAAAACTGCAAAAAAAACAAAACAATTATTTAAAAAAATTGGTAGACGCAGACGTCATGTAACAAGTCAGACACTGATGTCACGTCCATTAAGAGGAAGGTATTATGGGCAAGTAAATTGTGCACTAACACACTGCACTGAGCAGTGTGAGCAGCGTGTTATGATACATGTTAGCGAAAAAATAAACAAATAACTTCACTGCTACACGTGAATCACGCATGACGTCTGGCTAGACACTTCACTGCCACACGTGATTTACGTGACGTCTGCGTGACGTTTATGTGACGTCTATGTCACGTCTACGTCTCGTCTGCATCTTAAATTGAATGGATTTAATAGCAAAATAAACAAAATCATTAACACGTCAGTGAGACCTTCAGTGAGATGAGTGCACGTTGCAGTGTCATTTTAATGAACCTGTCCGAACGCCATAGGCGCGCGCCCTACTTAATTATAGACGCGTGCGCGTCTACTTTAGTGAAGAGAATCTGCATAGGCTGTGAATAACAGGTAATAAAGTTGTAAATAACATTCAGTTTGTGGCACAGAGTGATCGTTTTGAGCCGCACGGGAAGTATGAACAGCACTTAGAAGTAAAGAATGAAACCGAAAGCGCGCACATCATTTTAAAAAATCATATCGCAGTTTAAAGTTATGATTAAGACAAGCATTTAATATGTTTTTCTTTCATAGCGAACCCAGAGTTGTGCATGAGAATAAATGTTTACTGTGTCAGTATAACTACTTTAGCCTATATAATGTTGAATATAATGCAAGAGGGAATCTGATAATGACAAATGTCTGATTTTACCAGTGAATAATTGGTCTAATAAGCATATGTCTCAAACATAACTCAACTTCAGAATTATGAATAATTATATTCTTATGTCATCACTTTACTGTGCATTAATGACCAGGACGTATTTAAAGTTTGTTTAAGTCCTCCATTCAAAGTCTATACAAAATTTAGCATTTTAACTAACAGTAGACCTACACATAATATTATTATTGAGAATATTCAATCATAATAATAGCCGACTCATATTAACCTTTATTTTACATCTACAGAATTGTGAGAAAATCGTGATCTTTATTTTAAGCAAAAAATTGCGATTCTCATTTTAGCCAGAATTGTGCAGCTCTACTGTGATGTGGACTGTTTATGTGTGTGTTTGTAGATTGTCTGGCTGTATGGTGACAGAGGAAGGCTGTGGTTTTCTGTCTTCAGCTCTGAGTTCAAACCCCTCACACCTGAGAGAGCTGGATCTGAGCTACAATCATCCAGGAGATTCAGGAGTCAAGCTGCTCTCTGAACAACTGGAGGATCCAAACAACACACTGGACAATCTCAAGTATGTGGAGCATATACATGTTTCTGTTTGGCCGTTTTCTGCTTAGACGAAGATAGCAGACAAACCAGTGTATTCTGGTTTCTAGAGGCTGTTTTAAGGTTTAGTTCACTTCCATAATAAAAATCATACTATGGAGACGTTAATATGTGCCAGTCAATCAATTCAGTGGCTGGGGAAAATTGCACTCCTACATCACATTGCATTGGGCCTCAAAATCACTGGGTTTTGTTGTGTTTATATCAATCCAATATGACTGTGGACACATATACTATACTACACACAGTTCTGTCCAAACTGCTTACAAAAATTGATTTTGACTATAGGTGAGGGGGTGGGTCAATTGAACTAAATTGAGCCAAATGTGAAAGCCGCAGCTGATTGTTCATTTGTAGATGATCTGCAAATCAGTGGAGCGACATGTTATTTATAGAGGTGCAGGGACATTCAGAGACCAGTTTATTAACCATGTTTAAAAAGCCTAAATCATGCTTGGAACAGTTCAATCGGCGCATACTTCTCCACAGAACAACACCAGACTGTATTCTCACACTCATTCAATGTGCAGGAGCAAGTATTTTATCAACCTGACATTTCTGGATGTTTTGATGAATAAAAATGCAATAACATGAATTTTGAACTGTAGGCCTACGTAAGCTCCAAACAGCGATTTTTCATTTTTGATATTAAATTCTATAACACTCTCACCAGTCCTTACTCCTTATTTGCGTCTAATACCCCAGTTTGTCATGGGGGCATGAATGAAATGTTCATGAGTGAAGGTGAAACTGCTGAACTGCAGTTAAAGTCATCCAAAATTACAGGAAACTCTTACATGAAAGCACTTCACATAAACACCTTAATTATATTATTGTCTATTAAGGCAAATACAATTGAAGTCAGACTTATTAGCCCCCCTGAATTATTAGACCGCTTGTTTATTTTTTCCCCAATTTCTGTTTAATGGGTAGAAGATTTTTTCAACACATTTCTAAACATAATAGTTTTAATAACTTATCTCTAATAACTGATTTATTTTATCTTTGCCATGATGACAGTAAATAACATTTGACTAGATATTTTTCAAGACACTTCTATACAGCTTAAAGTGTCATTTAAAGGCTTAACTAGGTTAATTAGGTTAACTAGACAGGTTAGGGTAATTAGGCAAGTTATTGTATAATGATGGTTTGTTCTGTAGACAGTTGAAAAAATATATAGCTTAAAGGGGCTAATAATATTGTCCTTAAAATGGTGTTTAAAAAATTTAAAACTGCTTTTATTCTAGCCGAAATTAAACAAATAAGACTTTCTCCAGAAGAAAAAATATTATCAGACATACTGTGAAAATTACCTTGCTCTGTTAAACAACATTTGGAAAATATTTAAAAAGAAGAAAAAAATTCAAAGGGGGCTAACAATTCTGACTTCAACTGTATATATATATATATATATATATATATATATATATATATATATATGATGATTATTCATTTTAGATGTTAACATTTGTAATAGCTGTGTAGACAGGGACTCAAGAACTTACACATGTTGTGCTGCTGTTTTATTACAGTTGCGTGTGTGTGTGTGTGCGTTATAAGCCGATGTTTATTTACTGACTGAATGTGAATCTATGTGTTTACAGTCTGGATCATGGAGGAGAGAAGAGGATTACAGCAGGACCACGCAAATGTACGTCTATACCAGGGCTATTCAATTGGCGGCCTGCGGGCCGAACCCGGCCCCCGAGGCAATTTGTTCCGGCCCCCCAAATAGTGTGACCAAGACATCAAAAGTAAATTTAGTTCAGTCGAAAAACGGCCGCTATAGTTATGAAGTGGCGTGCTACTGTTCAATACAGCACAAGCTGCAGTTAAAGGCTGCGCAGAGCAAGAGTCACCTGACATTGAGTGAGTGGCGCAAGCAGCCAAAAACATTTGGATATGTTTGCACAAAATGCCTTTTGTACAATGCACTGATATCATTAATAGGGATGCAATGATTAGCTGATTTCACTATTAACCCCGCTTTTATTCATTAAAGGCTTCTCAACGCCGCATTTCTGTTGCACGGAAAAAAGCTGCTGCAACTGGTTATGCCAATACGCACGCACATTGGATTAACTATAGCAGCAAGCCGTTGACATATTGCGTCTTTTCCACGTGCAAGTACATTATTTCCAATTGAGACGTGCGCATATTAGAAGAGGTGCGTGCACGGCTCACAAGAGGACCGACACACTCGCGCCCTGCAGGGGCGGCACACAGTAGAAATTATCTCAGGCTGTAGTGGTGAGAGTTGTGTGTGGCTTTCAGTGCAATGTAAACTAAAGATATGTTAGACAAATTATTAAAATGATTATGTATGAACGCAGATAATAACAACCGTTCATTTAAAGTCTTAGCTATTATATAGCTTAAATTAACAATAGACACATACTATTTTTATTTATTTTAATTAATGCAATATAATATTTTGCGCTGTATTTTGATTACTGAGCAGCAATAAACAACGCTTTAATATATAAGGAGTTTTATTGTTATTTTCTAAACTAGTAGTGTTTTAAATTTAATAAATGCATAATAATAGTGATAACTGTGAAACCATGATTATTCTTCAGACAATAATCTTACAACCAAAATCTATAATTGTTGCATCCCTAATTGTTACGCAGTTTAAAACAGAACATATGAATGTGTCTGAATGTAGAAGAAGCCTACTTAAGCAATGTAAGAGCCATATTTCATAGTTTACTGTCCTAGGTAATTTTTATAAGTTTTTGTGTTATATACTGTGTTCTTGCTGATTTTTATGTCATGTACTTTTGAGTTATTTTTCTACTGCGCATGTGTAGTATGCTTCAGATAGTACGCACGTTTTGGCGAGTCACGTTAGTTTTTAGTGTGATGTGCAGGAGTTGGAGAGTAGGCATGGGCCGGTATAAGATTCTGACGGTATGATAACCTTGGATAAAAATATCACGGTATCATGGTATTGTGATTGCTGCTCTAAAATATATTCTTTTTAAATGTCTGGGTAAAAAACTAAAAGTTTTTTCTCCTTTGAACACAATATATTTTATTTTCAGTAACATTTATAATATTTTGGAGCAGTAAACGTGTCAGGCTAAATAATGAAAATAAATCATTGACCTCTGCTGTCTTCATTAGTTTCAAAAACACAAATTTAAAATGGCATCTTTGGATATCTTTTCTGCTGGAGATGCTGTTGTTAAAAAAAAAATGTAAAAAAAAAATCGTACACATACCTTAGAAACGGTATTAGAGAAAATTTTGGCGGTATGATAACCTTGACTTTTCCAAACCGCGGTATACCTTGAAAACGGTTATCGTCCCATGCCTATTGGAGAGCACAAGCTTTTGACCGTAAAAGTGAAATATTGGAGTTATAGTTCTTCAAGATGGAACAAACAAGTTGTATGTGAGTGGATTTTGACGACATTGGTACATGTGGATATCTGATGTAAAAATAAATGAAGATACACTGAGTTGGATGGACTTTCATGTCGTGATCAAGTGTAAGAGCACTAATACGCGTCAAAACTTGTGAAATAATGGTCATAAGGGTTACATGTACCTACAAGCAATACACTGATTTTGTGCCTCGAAATACATTTGGATATGCTTGTAATAAAAGCCACATTGTACAATGCAGTGATGTTATGTTTAAAATACAATATATTAACATTTTAATGTAGAAAAAGTCATTGTGGGTGTCTTTAGGAGCAAAAATACAGCATATGAGCTCTTATATTGCTGTTGTGTCATATCGCTTATATTGCAAGTCATATCTCTCCTGCCCCCCGTTTGGGATGCTTTTCATGGACTGGCCCCCATGACAAACTAATTGAATAGCCCTGGTCTATACACACACACACACACAAACACAAACAAACAAACAAACAAACAAACAAACAAACAGAGCTTCAGTGAGTGTTGTTGTCTTATAAATGTGTCCTTTTATGTGTTCAGATGCCTGTTTTCTCACACTGGATTCAAACACAGCACACACTCGTCTCATTCTGTCTGAGGAGAACAGAGTGGTGACACATGTGAGAGAGAAACAGCCGTATCCTGATCATCCAGACAGATTTGATCATTGGCCTCAGGTGTTGTGCAGAGAGAGTGTGTGTGGACGCTGTTACTGGGAGATTGACTGCAGTGGTGATTTAGTGTCTATATCAGTGTCATATAAGAGCATCAGGAGGAAAGGATACTGTGAGGAGTGTGTGTTTGGATGTAATGCTCAGTCCTGGAGTTTGTTCTGCTCTTCCTCCAGTTTCTCATTCAGACACAATCACACAGAGACTGCTCTCCCAATAGATCCGCTCAGCAGTAAAATAGGAGTGTTTGTGGATCACAGTGCAGGAACTCTGATCTTCTACAACATCTATAGAGACAAAATGAGCCTCATCCACTCAGTCCAGACCACATTTACTGAGCCGCTCTGTGCTGGGTTTAGGGTTTATTCTGGATCATCAGTGAAACTGAGCTGAAGACTGACGAGAGATTTACTCATAAACCTCTGCAGGAGCAGTCAGCAGCAGTGAGATGGTCTGGAGTCTTCTCTTCATCACATTAATCCTCGAGCTGTGTGTGTGTATTTTTATTTAATAGCAACATTGCACTTCAGAACATATCTTGCCTAAAGTTTCTATAATAAAATTGTTAATCTGGTTTTCAATTTAAAATTTTAAGAATTTAAGAAATTGTCAAAAAATATCTTCCATACTGAAGTGCTTGGCAAAACTTTAACAGACTTTGTCTGGAAAAATAAATGCCACTATATGAAGAAGACTGTTATAATAAATTCGTATAATAAAGGAGGTCTTAACTGTATTGATTTTTGCTCTTCAAATTATACTTTCAAAATTAATTGGCTTAACCAGTATTTAAATAAGGAAGATTCAATTTGGAACATTTTTCCAAAACGGGTGTTTTCTTTTGTTGGAGGCATTAAGTTTTTATTGATGTGTAATTATAGCATAACCAAAATTCCTGTTAAACTTTCAAATTTCCATCAACAAGTACTTCTGGCCTGGACTTTAATTTATAAACACAATTTTACATTTCCTATTTTGAAATAACCAAAATATTTTATATAAAAATAAATCTTTGTTTTTCAGTGAATGGTTTAACAACGGCTTGCTTTTAGTTAGTCAGTTATTCAACAACAGAGGTTTTTTAATGAATTACTTTGAATTTATTTCTGCATATAACCTACCAGTAAGTCCAAAAAATGTGGCCATTGTTATGGGAGCTATAACTTCAGGAATTACTATGCTCTTTAAAAATAGCAATCATCTCCCTCCTAAAAAAACGTACCTTTCTGATCCCACAGAGACGTTTATAGGTAAAATGAGTTTTTCTAATAAAAAAAGATAGAAATTACAAAATTAGATCTCTTTTTATTGAAAACGTTGTTACATTGTCCCCTGTGATCTCTTATTGGAATAATATATTTACAGATTTGCAACAAAAATATTTCCTCACCAACAAGGTCAAAGAAGTGTCTTTTAAATTAATAAACAAGTTCTGTCCTATTAAACAATTTTTGAAAAAGTTTCATTCTAATATTGATGTAAAATGTTCATTCTGTCAATTTCATACTGAAACTGTTTTTCATTTATTTCAATTTTGGAAACATATTGGTTCATTTATTAATGATAATATACAGCAAGATGTTTCTGTTACTTTTAAAGAAATTATTTTTGGTTGTTATGAATCTGCTTCTACTAAGAGAAATGCTTGTTTTGTTATAAATTTAATTTATTTTCTTTGTAAATTCCATATCCACAAATGCAAATTTACTAATACCAAACCATTTATTTGCAAGAATTAAATCATTACTTACATTTAATTTCATTATGTAAAAATAAGAAAGCAAACAGAACTATTTCATTTTGTAATGACTTTCATTTATGTAATGTAATTGATTCTTAAATGTCTTACCCTCAAGTTTATTTCATGTTCTTTATTTTTTATTCCTTCTTTCTCTCCCTTGTATCTTTTTTCATTGACAATGTAAATCATATTTTGGATTGTAAACAAATATTGCTACAAACTTGTCAGCAGTTTTTTTGCAAATAAAAATAAAATACCCTCGGTATACTCACTTGTTTTGCTGATTAGCCTTCTCTAATTTACGTGTATTTGCGTCCCCTTTAGCTGTATACCAAATGTTTTTAAACTTGCATCTAAATTTGTTGCAATTGGTGCATTTTTGCTGAACTTGCGCAATCCCCACCCCCTGACGAGCGCAGCAGCTATGAGAAAATTTCGTGAGTTTTTTGAAGACCATGACAATTCAACTGAATGATGTCTCGCTGAAACATTCAGGTTAACTTAAAAAACAGCATGGGCGTCGCTTTAGCCCTTCCATATCAGAGTGAGATCAGAGTGAAACATCAAGTGTTGCATCAGATTTTTTTTTCTATTATGACTTATATTATGATAGTGAAATATGTAAAATAGCCTGTACATTTTTATATGTTCATATTTATGCCATTTTGAATTTAAAAAAGTGGCAGTATTATTTATTTAATACATGAAAAAAAATAATTGAATATAGAAAGTGATTTGTACTACAGTAAACAGGTGTGTTGAGTCTATTTGGCTCATTCACTATTTGCTAAACATAAATCATTAAATAGGATTAGACTATTAGCATATCCCTTTAAAACAAACACATTTGTTAATTTCTTTTTCTTTTAAATGGATAGTTTTCCCAAAAAATGACAATTGTGATCATTTACTCAACCTTTACTTGTTCCAAACGGGTTTGTCTTTTTTCCTTCTGTTGAACACAAAAGAAGATATTTTGAAGAAAGCTGGAAACCTCTAACCATTGACTTACATTGACGACATTGACATAGTATTTGTTTTTCCTTTCGTGGAAGTTAATAGATACAGGTAGCTGATGTTTTTTATATATAAATGAATCAAAGAAACATTGACTTTCGTCGTTTCTATGCCTACTTTCATTTAAAATTTGGGTTGGGTGTAATAGTACACCACTTTTTTAGGACGACACCACTGGTAGAGATACTTAATGTGTGCACATCAAGAAAAGCAAAATGGGGATGCCAAAGAGTACATCTTTCTTAAAGGGGCATTTACCACATCATGACAGGGTGGACAGCAATTTCAAGGATGTGCAAAATGATAAATGACATTGTGAAAACAAAGTTATTATTTTTTTTGTCAAATAACTTGTTAAAGACAATAAGAATATTTAAAATCTTTTTAATTTTATCTAATTTATCTACTTTTTTTGACTCACTGAAGTTGGCTGAGCAGTGTGTGGAACATGGCAAAATCACATCCATTCAATGACAGAAAATGACAAAAATTTCAAAACATTTATAACCTGCATGTGTGTAAAGGTTTAACCAATTATATTAAAACATCATTGATCAGTTTCATTATTGTGCATTATGCCCATATAGGACTGATTCAATCTTGTGGGACATCAAAGGCACTTTATAGTGATAATCCAGCTAATGAAACTTAAACATGTAGTAGTAATGGGTACTTTTTCCTTAAAGGGCACCTATTTTACCCCTTTTCAAAATTTAAGATAAGTCTTTTGTGACTCCAGAATGTGTCTGTAAAGTTTCAGCTCAAAACACCTATCAGATTATTTGTTTAGAATGTTGGGATTTTCTGGTTTAAACACTTAGTCTTGGTGGATTAAAAAACGTTTTTTTTTAATTGTCTTAAAAATGTTTAGAGTAAAGATTTTCATCAACTCCAAATGCTGAATATATGTGTGTCTGTGTAGGTGAGAAAGTGAGGGAGAAATTCATTAATAATTCATAACTGCAACAGTAAGTAAACGAAAAAGACTTTTATTTTGGCGTGGCGTGTGACGTCATAAGGCGGCGCCGCTCCTGCGATGTGATTCGACTGGGGAAAGGTTTGTTTTAAAGCTTTTACATGAATATAAACCGATTGAGTAAAGTTTCAGGGTTTTCACCCGATGCTAAATGATGTACCTGCTGTTGAAATATTATTTTAACCCTTTATACAATGTACTATTTTACTCACAGTAATGAAGGCTATTGTTTGAATAAAGCAACATAAATGTGTGTAATCAGTGTTTTAATGAAGGTTTAATTTATTAAATAGCATAATGTCATTCCATTCTAAGTGTACATCACTATATATAAGAAATTAAGTAACGTTACTAGTTTTAATCAGCTCATTTGTGGATATTGTTTCTTGCTCAGACTTACTCATTTACCTGATTTCTTTGTGTTAATGACTCTCATATAAAGAAGCTGTAGAAGCAAGTGTTGAAGAGAAGTTATTTTGTTTCTGTTCATTGTTTTATTTATTAAAAACTGAACATTTTTATTGTTTTGTTCATTTTAAACAGGATAAAGTGTCCAAACACAGAGAAAAACTCCTGCTGAAGCGACTGATCTCCACACTGTTATAAAGATGGCGTTTATTAAAGAGGAGAGTGAAGATGTGAAGATTGAAGAAACATTCAGAGTCAAACAGGAAGATCTGCAGGAACAAACAGGTTAATTTTCATTCTCAAAGACCAACTCAGTCATTTGATCCTCATTCAGATATATTTTAATAATAAGAATACTAAATAAAATCCATCTTGCAGCTCTGAGTGTGCTGCCTAGTTCTCCTAAATGCACATAAGCACTCATTGAAAGACAGGAAAGAATTTCTTTCGTTACTTGTTCTCATGTCTTTTGTTATTCGTTTTATGTATTATTAGTCTCCCATTTTCTCTACCTTCTTAAGGTAAATTAAATTGACTGAAATATTGTGTTGTAGGTCTTAAATCTTTTTTAAACAAGTCTTCATTTTCCTTTGTTCATGTTTTGCTACCCAATCTGGCCAAAACCCATACAATCACCAACAATCATCTCAATAAATCCTTCAACTTTTCATTCAAAAAGGTCATTTTAACTCTATTTATCATAATGGTTTAATTATTTTCCTTACAATAACATTTGTTTAAACGTGCTCCGTGTATTTACTGCTGAGGACATCGACCTGGACAGATTGTTGTGCATAGATTTAGTTTATTATAGTTTTTAAAACATTTAAAACATTTTTTCATTTTTTTATTTTAAAGAAAGTTTATGTTGGAAAAAAATGTGTGGATACAAGTAAACCTCTCTTGTTTTTACACAATATTTAAATTTTTTTGCTAAGAAATATCTAAAATATTGTGATTTTTTTTTTTTTTTTTTTTTTTTTTTTATTAATTTATTATTGTATTATTAGATGTATTAAATTATAATATTTTTTGATTGGACAAATAAAAATATTTTTCATCTGGGCCATTTGAAAAATTCCTTAACCTTATGAGTCTATAATTTCATTCATAATGGTCTTAAAACGTCTTACATTTAACTTGGTGAAACCTGCAGAAACCCTGGTTTAAAGTATATCAAAAACTGTGGATGCCCCCAATTTTAAACATGCTGAATGAAATGGACACTAAAATAATTAATTGTTATAAAACATTGTGTATTCTAAACTATATGATGATGTTGTGTGACGACGTGAGACAAAATGAACAAATGATAGTGGAACAATAACGTTTAGCATTGCACTGACTACAACTGGCCAACAAACTAGTCTAAAAATGACTTTTGCTGCTTAAGAAATGGATTACAGCATCCTGATGATATGCAAACATTTGAGTGTGAAGTTCATCAGAAATTCTCAGAATATTGACCATATTCTTCACGTACCAGCAGGCGGCGCCATTGGAATCTTTTTGCTTGAGACTTTTTTTAAAGAATGAATTTTTAGATCTTAAAAACAGTGTTATGCTGCTTAGGCATGGGACGGTAACCATTTTCAAGGTATACCGCAGTTTGAAAAAAGTCGAGGTTTTAAAACTGCCAATATTTTCTACTATATTGTTCCTACGATATATGTAAGTTGTTTTTTTACGTTTTGTTTTGAGTTTTTTAGGACAACAGTATCTCCAGCAGAAAAGATATGCAAAGATGCCATTTTAAATCGTAAAGAAATCTGTGTTTATGAACCTAATGAAGACAGCAGAAGTCAATGGTTCAATTGAATGATTCAGCCTGACATGTTTACTGCTCCAAAATATTGTAAAAGTTTCTCAAAAGAAAATATATTGTGTTCAAAGGGGGAAAAGTGTTTGTTTTTTACCCAGACATTTAAAAAGAATATATTTTAGAGCAGTAATCACAGTACTGTGAAACCGTGTTTCTTTTTTGTTCAAGGTTATCATACCGTCAGAATCTTACGCCTGTTTCACACCGCAAGCGTCAGCAGCACATGAGCAGAGCGTGAGCAGCGCGTGTTTTTTCGGCGTCCATGTTAACAGATTAGAGCTTTCCTACCGCACGCAGAAGCAGCGCGTCAGGCGTGAGCGTCACTGAAGCAGCAGTGCCGCGATAGTTTCGGCGCTGGGTCTATTTTTGTCGCGCTGCTCACGCTCAAATAAAGTGACAGTGCATTGATACTGACCAAAACACACTGAACGACAATAAAATAATAAAAAGCACTTTTACCCAATATATGCATCAGTAATAATGCATGCAACAAATATTTATTTAGCAAACCAAATGTAAAACAAATTTAGTATCAGTTTAGTGTTGCAGGAGAGGGGAAATAGAAGTGGCCGCTTTAGGACTGCTATTTACAGTAGTTGTAATCCATAGCAAAGTGTATTTTGGGTAGTGTAGTTCGACATGCATGCTGGATGATGTGAGGTCGCTGTGTGCTGTGCAGTTGAAGCAGAGGAAGAAAGTTTTATTCGGCTTTGTTTTATGTTCACTCAAGTTATTCCAAGTTATTAGCTCCGGGAGCTGTTTGCTCTGTGAACCTGACAACACGAAAATAAGTAAAAGAAGGGCATGCATTGATTACTTCTGTCTGTCTCATCTTTTGCACAAGCATGAATTAACGAGCCTTTACGCTGCCGCTGGACATCGCTGAAGCAGAGACAGTAACACTAGTTTGATCATGTATAAATATCATTATAACTATATTGTATAAATAATATTATAACTAGACCTACAACATCCTGACAATCAAAAACAAAATGACATGATGTCACAGGCGACGGTCTTCTGAGTGCACCAGACACTCCTCATAGAGCTTGAGAAGCATACAGTGCTGTAGGATCTTTATAATTGGTAAAATAAATACTTGCAGGTTAAGGAAACAGCATAGGAGGAAGTTGCCGTCGGCCTTGGTGCAAATGAAAAGTAAACAAATTGTATTCATATATATATATATATATATATATATATATATATATATATAGAGAGAGAGAGAGAGAGAGAGAGAGAGAGAGAGAGAGAGAGAGAGAGAGAGAGAGATAGGTAACTAGATAGAACAGACAGAAATAGATTAATCAGTGCAGCAGCTGCCGAAGAGATGTGCGCTGCAGACGCAGCTGGTGTGAAAGGCAAACGCCTGCTTCCTGCTTCTGCTCTCCACACGCGCTGCTCACGCACTGCTTTTGCTTGCGGTGTGAAACAGGCGTTATACTGGCCCATGCCTAATGCTGCTTGATGTTGATGTCATTCATTTTCTTTTCGGCTTAGTTCCCCTTATTAATTCAGGTTCGCCACAGCGGAATAACCCGCCAACTTATCCAGCATATGTTTTATGCAGCGGATGCCTTTCCAGCTGCAACCCATCTCTGGGAAACATCCATACACACTCATACACTACGGACAATTTAGCTTTAAACAATTCACCTGTACCGCATGTCTTTGGACTAGTAGGGGAAACCGGAGCACCTGGATGAAACCCACGCGAATGCGGGGAGAACATGCAAACTCCACACAGAAACGCCAACTGACCCAGCCGAGGCTTGAACCAGAGACCTTCTTGCTGTGAGGCAACAGCACTACCTACTGCGCCACCGTGTCACCTGTTGCAAAGTCATATTTTCTAATTTTATTATTTTTCTTTGTATGTATTGTCATGAACACACTTGTTTGTAGAGCAAATAGCCGTTTATTATTCCTGGTCATTTCTCCAATCGGCAACTGAAGTTTTAAAACTATAGCATATGAGATCAGGGCCCCGTTTCAGAAAGAAGGTGAAAACTCAGAGTATTTTAACCCTAAAATGAGAAAAACGTTGGGTTTTCTGTTTCAAAATGGCAGGTTTGTCAAACTGGAGAAAGCAGGGTAAGTCAAGCCTGTTTCTGAAAGAGAGGTAACTTTAACTCTGAGTCAGTTACCGTGGTAACTTACTCTGTAAACCTAACCTGGTCAGGGGCAGGTCTTATTCTCTAAACTCTGAGTTTCTGTCGGTCTCCTCCACTTTTTTTAAAGACGAAGCGGTATTTTTTGCTTAGCCTTGCGTTTCCAGCCACCTATTTTTATGTGCATTTTGGAAAGGCTATGAGCATAAAAAAAAAAACGGTTGATTGAAACATCATGATGCACATAACTTTTGAATTATAGGCAGAAAAAAACATGTGCATAACTGAGTAGGATAAACTTTTTATTCGATAAGAAAAGATAAACTTACGTAAACTACGCAAGCACTTTTACTGAACAAATTCCAGTATGTGCATTAAAAAAGGTTTGTTATAAGAGATCATATGATGATGAAAATGTGTGTGAATGGACAAACCAGTAGACTGAGCACACTGTAAAACATCTGAAATGTTGTTTTGATCATTCTTAACCATTTTAGTATTAATGTTATTATATTATTAATTATCTCCAGAGTGTCTGGAGCATGTCAAGAGCGTCTTTTCTCCGCGTCTCATGGCTTCAAACGCCACCACGTTTTCATTGTGTGCCGGCATTGTCCTCTGAGGTGAAAGTCATTTAAATAAAGAAAAGATTCATCCAGCTTCTTCTACCCAGAAAATTCTGTTTTTACTGTTGATATTTGGTGCCAGTTAATCAGGAAGTGACGATTTTGTTCTCTTGGATTGATTGGATGGAAACGCTGCTTTATTCGCACGTCTTTTATGCGATATTCCAGTTTTGCAAATAAATTTAATTCACATTTTTGGATGGAAACATAGCTATTGCCTATATTTCAGTCACACAAAGAACAAAGTCATGTACGAGAATGGCTTGTCCTTCTGTAATGAATAATTAGTTTAAATTCACAGACCTTCGACAGGGACATGTACTGTTACTAGATTAATGGCATTATTACTCCTTCTAAAAACTATTTTTTAGTACTGCTTATATTCTTATTGTTCAAACATTTTTATTGATTTATCAAAAGTCTTCAATATTTTAGGTTATAATAACCCCTGAGCATTCAATGTAGTATAGGAAAGGCTGCTAAACCTCATAAAACTTTTTTGTAGAGCCTCGGATGGTGTACTTAAGGCGCTCTAGTTTAAGATGTGATAACACTTCTAATATCCAATGTTTGTGGGATGGCGGGTTTGTTTTTTTCCACCTGAGAAGAATCATGCGTCTGGCCAATAAAGAAGAAAAGGCAATGATTTCTACGTGATTAGCTGACAGGTATATTTCCTCTGGCACTGTACCAAAAATTGAGGTCAAAGGATTAGGATCCATATCTTTATTACATATAGATGAAAATTATGTAAATATAGTGGTACATAATGTATGTAATCTAGGGCATCCCCAGAACATATGACTCAGATCTGCTGGCTCCAAACCACATCTGGGGCAAGATGAATTTGACCCTGGATACATTTTTGCCAGCTTGCTCCTACATAGGTGAAGCCTATTAAGCACCTTAAACTGAAGAAGACCATGTCTAATACATACAGAAGATGAGTGTAACAGTTCTGTGGCATATTGCCAGGCTGTATCTGATATTTCTAGTCCCAGTTCGTCTTCCCATTTTTGCTTTATATGATTTAGGGAAGGGGAGGCAGTTCTTTGGATCACTTCATATAACATGGACTTCATACACCTTTGATATGGGTCCATATTTACCAATTCATCTATCCAGCATGCTTCTGGTTGGTTCAGTGAAGGAGAGAAGTGTTTTTTTACAAAACTACGGACCTGGAGGTACCTAAAAAAATTAGACTGGGGAATCTCTAAGTCTGTTCTTAACTGTTGAAATGAGATAAATAGGCCATCTTTAAAGAGGTCCTTAACACAGTTAACTCCCTTCCTAGATCATAATTGGAATTATGAATATAGAGAGAGAGAGGGAATAACGGATTTAACAAAATGGGAGCAGAAGGCAATGCTTGTTTATTAAAGTGAAATCTGAATTGTGACCCTATTCTGAATAATCCATTAATAACTGGGTTATTCGTAGAATATTGTTTACTCACTGGAATCGAAGCACAAAGTAGTGAGCGTAAAGACACTGGATTAGACGTGTGCTGTTCCATCAGTAACCAAAGTGGGGCCTCATCATTACAGATGTTGGAAAACCAGAATATTAGTTGGTGTAAATCGGCCGCCCAATAATAGTATAGGAAATTTGGCATTGCCAATCTACCCTCTTTCTTGTTGTCAATTCTTGTTTTGGTGGCAGAGTCCGGACACTAGCTCTGCCTTGTCCTGTCCTGTAAGGCTCGGCTTGAGTTTTCTCGGGTCGAGCACTTGTGTTCTGTCATTGTGTGCGTCTCTGTGCGTGCCGTCGTGAGTGCGCGCAGACCATGCGCGCTCCCTCTTGATGCAGATGCGCGTGGTCGCGCGCGCTTTTGTACCCGTGTTTGTGTTTTGTTCTGTCGGCATCGCGCTGTTTCATTCTCATCGTCTTAGTCTAGTTGGTTTTGGTTTCGGTTGGCGCTGAGATGAAACATGCGCGTTGCTTATGAGTTAGCGCACGGTAAGATGTTTTCATATATTGTGTGCTTGTGTCGTGTTCAGTCTTCTGTTGGTGTTGTGTTAGCACGTGGTGCACGTTTACATGCACCGCATGCGTGTGTTGTCATATGAACACGCAGTTAATGAGTTCTCTTATTGGCTGCGTGTTCTAGTCTGCGTGTGTTGTCATATGAACACGCAGTTAATGAGTTCTCTCAATGGCTGTGTGTTCTAGTCTCGTTTCATGTGAGCGCATGGCTTGTATTGTCTCTTTGGGTCATGTGCTCTCCCATCTATTGTCTAGCCCTACCCTCCTTGTTAACCCATTATTAATTTATTTGGTTCACCTGTTTGTGTGTTAATTTACTACTGCTTATAATCTCCTCATGTCTGCTGTCCTGTGCCAGTTCGACGTCTATTCTCCCTTGTGTTCCTGCTCCAATCCTGTCTTGCCAAGCCCAGCCAAGTTTGTCTACCATTTTGTGTTATAGTTATGTTTTTCCCCCTTTGGGTGGTTTTTGTTGTCTTTTTGTTTTGTTTGTATTAAAATAAAAGCCATCTTATATTGGATTTGAGTCCTCGCTCCCTCATCCTTCCTGAAACGTGACAGTACGAACTGACCATAACAAAGAGGACTCAGCAAAAAAGATGAGCTTTGTCATCCTTCCACCCACCACAGCAGAGGAGAGACAGAGGCGCCTTCAGGGGCTGGTGTCGGCCCGTCAGCAAAGTCTTGAGGTAAAGGGCTTTGCCCAGTTTTTTTGGACCTATGCTAGGGGGCTGGATTTCGATGACACTACTCTGAAAAAGGCCTTCAATCTCTGTCTCGATGAACCCCTGCCACAGTGGGAGATGGATCAGCTTGGGGTGTTGGACTTTTGGGGCTTTTCGCATTATCTCCACCATCGTAAGGATTGGCAGATCCTCACCCCCCTCCAGCTGATTGCGGCGATCACCCCACCCCTCCTCCCTCTTCGAGTTCAGCTCCCAACCTTCCTCTGACTCGGTCAACTAAACGGAGGCTGCAGAGAAAGAGGGCTGCCCAAATTGCTACTCCAGCCCCAGAGCGCCCGCCAGTGTCGGCTCCAGCCCCAGAGCGCCCGCCAGTGTCGGCTCCAGCCCCAGAGCGCCCGCCAGTGTCGGCTCCAGCCCCAGAGCGCCCGCCAGTATCGGCTCCTGTCTTTTTGGCTTCAGTCCAGCCGGCGGGGGCTAGTGTCAGGGTTCTGCCACTCTGGTCTTGTAAATTCTTGTTTTGGTGGCAGAGTCCGGACACTAGCTCTGTCTTGTCCTGTCCTGTAAGGCTCGGCTTGAGTTTTCTCGGGTCGAGCACTTGTGTTCTGTCATTGTGTGCGTCTCTGTGTGCGCGCCGTCGTGAGTGCGTGCAGACCGTGCTTTTGTACTCGTGTTTGTTTTGTTCTGTCGGCATCGCGCGGTTTCATTCTCAGCGTCTCAGTCTGGTTGGTTTTGGTTTCGGTTGGCGCTGAGATGAAACAGTATGTGTGAGCGCATGGTAAGATGTTTTCATGTATCATGTGCTTGTGTTCAGTCTTCTGTTGGTGTTGTGTTTAGCACGTGGTGCATGTTTACATGCACCGCGTGCGTGTGTTGTCATATGAACACGCAGTTAATGAGTTCTCTCATTGGCTGCGTGTTCTAGTCTCGTTTCATGTAGTCTCGCATGGCTTGTGTTGTCTCTTTGGGTCATGTGCTCTCCCGTCTATTGTCTAGCCCTACCCTCCTTGTTAACCCATTATTAATTTATTTGGTTCACCTGTTTGTGTGTTAATTTACTACTGCTTATAATCTCCTCATGTCTGCTGTCCTGTGCCAGTTCGACGTCTATTCTCCCTCGTGTTCCTGCTCCAGTCCTGTCTTGCCAAGCCCAGCCAAGTTTGTCTACCATTTTGTGTTATAGTTATGTTTTTCCCCCTCGGGTGGTTTTTGTTGTCTTTTTGTTCTGTTTTTATTAAAATAAAAGCCATCTTATGCCATTTTTATCCAACACATTTGACTCCATAACAAACGGTACATTCTTATGCATGAGTACAGCAACGCCCCTACTTTTGCTATTGAAGTTAGAATGATATATTTGTGTTTAGCCTCCTCTATTAAGTTTAGAATAGTCTTTTTTTCAACAGATAAATCTCCTGTAAATATACAATATCAGATTTTAACTTATTAAAATATGAGAACACCTTGTTTCGTTTCACTTGGTGATTTAGTCCCCGCACATTCCAACTGGTAAAGTTTGTCTTTACTCCACCACTTTTATGGAGGGCTGTCGAAAACATTTATCAGAAGCATCCAAAAGGTATCTGTGGGTTTTGTATGTAGGGGAGTGTGGGGGAGAGAGAGGAAAGAAAAAAAAGAAAAAGGGGTGATCACACATACACTTATAAACACGAAACAACACAATATATTGAAACCTTGCGTGTAAACTTGCACACACTTCCAGCTACTCCCACTCTTAACTAGCTTACCATGTGGGACCTCACGTATAAAACAATACAATTTGAACAGCTCTGGATGTTTTACTACCAAGCTACCCCATTATTGACAAAATATACTTGAGAACTAGAAATAACAACAATGAACATGTGCTATAGTGGTCATTTAAAAGTTAACCGGAGAGTGACGTTAACATTTGTATTGTCTTTGACAGCGCAGTGTACTATCGTGATTGCCTTCATTTCAATGGCTTTCTTCAAATATCCTCTTTTTCGGAAAGTAGTGGCATTTAATCATGAAGGCGCGTGGCGGTTCCTTGTCGTCCACTGGTTTGCTGCGTAGAGTACGGTGTGCCCGGTCCAGAAGTGGAATCTTCTCAAGGTTCAGGGTATCTTTCAGGAGGCTGGCTAAAAATTCCATCACGCGTCTGCCGTGCTCCCGTCCTTCTTTAACTCCTGTAATGCGGAGATTTGAGCAGCGAGGCCTCTCTTCAAGATCCTTGCTTCGGTCTCAGCAGAGCCAGCTCCTTTTTCACGATACTAAACTCTTTTTCCAGGGTAGTAAGAGAGTCGGAGTATCCACCCAAGACAGACTCCAGACCAGTCACCTGCTCTTCCGCTGCTTCCACTCTGGCATTAATGTGCTCCACAGCATTGCGTAACTCTGTCTGAAGCTGGTCAATTTGATTGCAAAGTTCATTTGACTGTGCAACGACCTTTTCAATTTTAGCAATCAAATCGCCCTTTAGTGCATCAATAGCCTGAAGGACCACACTGTTATCACTCGCCGGAGCCGTCTCTTTCTTAGATGCAGCTTGCACTTCGGGGTTAGCATTAGCATGGAGGCTAGTAGCAGATTCCGCTTCCATATGGTTGCTTCGGCATTAATTCATCCAGATTCAAGTTGAATTACGCTCTGATCAGCTAGACTCCTACACTTAAATGCTTATTTTCCAGTATAGGTAATCGTATTTAGGCTAAATACGAAATTTTAAGTTTCACGTGAGGACCTCAACAGTTTGCGTCTTTACATGGCGCCGCTCCAACCGGAAGTCCAAAACAAACAATGTAACAATAATCACAATGAAACACAAAACCCTTAGCACTTATAACTCAAATGAAAGTGAAAGGAAAAAATGCAAATGATTTTAGGCCAGCAGATTCGTCAGATTTGAAAACAGAGAAAAAAAATACTGATAATAATAGTACGGGGAGGAAACATAACAAGAGAAATAAAATGAGAATTTGGGCAAAGAAAACAAAAACTTTTGCTTCTTACCCACGGACCGGAGGGGTCAAGGGAAATGAGAGGGGAATGGCGAATGTGGAGGTGTGGATGTGAAGGTTGAGGGCGTCGACAAACCCAGCCGGTGAGTAGCAGCCATGGGTACCTAACAGGAAACTCAGACACTGTCGACTGCAGGATAAAGGCTTTCGACAGCTGACTTCATGCCAGCAAGATAAATCAGTAAGTTGATTTTGTTCAGGAAAAACTCCACTGAAGTCTTTGGTGATGCACTCATTCACAGACGTCACGAGCACTTCAGTAACAAGACAGCGGTCTTTGCTTCGTTACTTCGACGTACTTTCACTTTTTGTTTATCACAGCCAGTCGTTAAGTTTACACTGCTCGTCTCGACCTGGTTTCTTTACTCGTTTCCCCACACTGCAGCAGTTCAGTCAACTTCACTTTCTTCCGCACACCACATAATGCTGCCCTCTTCAACTCTTCTCCTCTTCTTTATACTCTCACCCATTTCCTTTTTGCCGTCCCAAGAGTGGAGACCAATTAAACAATGTTGACTGTCGTCACAGAAAACACCAACAATCATAAATGCATGATTATATGCTGTCATGGCTTTACAATCAAAACATTTTGTTATAATAAAGGCCAATGGAGAAAAAACAGCCATGAATATAACGAAAAGGGAGTAAATTTGCCCAGAGTGTATTGAGTTTTTTTTAGTAAAATAAGATGTTCCGAAATATCAGTGCGTTTGCTGAAACAGAAAGTTTTAGCCAAATTTTGCCTCAAAATCACCCCAGAATGGATTAAAATGACCCAACATCACACAAGGGTAAAGGTGCACATTCCAGCCTTTATACAGATGCTGTACAGGTATATGTCATGTCTGCGAGGCAAATATTCAGCTGTTAGCCCAGAACATTTTTTCTGATGTGTGTAAAGCACTAGATAAATAAAGGTGAATTGAATTGAATCAGCTTAAGGGTGCTTTCACACTTGGTTCAATTGCCTGGACCGTACCCAAGTTCGATTGTCCTCCCTTGCCACCTTCTCGGTTGGTTTGTGTTCACACTGTCTTTTTTCCTTCTGAACCCCGGTACGCTTGCGTCATAGAGCTGCTGTTTTGTTTACGGCTGTTGCTAGGTGACAGTCACGAAAGCAAAGCGCCAAAATGGAGACTTCCGCACATCGCGGTCGATTTGCTTTTACTGAATCATAAGTTTTGGACATACAGAAAGCGACTCGCGTCTATCTGCCGCAAAAATATTATAAACATTCAGAACATCACACAGTGACTGCAGAAGCTGTTTCTGGAGGAGACAAGCAGACATCACTGTGTATCACTGTGCTTGGCTCAGTCCCGCTAAAGGTACAATACGTGGCGCACATACACACACACACACACACACACACACACACGAATGAACGTTATGAAAACTATAGTTTGTTGTACAGTTGCCGGTTCACTTCCGCTATTTGGTACGATTGCATTCATACCAGAAGTGAACCGTACCAGAGTTCGCACGAACCGTACCCCAGACCACCTCTTTCAGGCGGACTCTGGTACGGTTCACGGGTGCGCACCCGAGTTCAGAAGACACGTTCACACTAGCTAAACGTACCGTACTATGACGTCAAACGAACCCGGGTGCAGACCAAAAGTGCTAGTGTGAAAGCACCCTAAATGTGTACACGTTAATGGACCAAACAAAATATGATCTGATTTATTTTACATTTAATGTGCATCAAAATTACAGTGTGTGTAGCCAATGTTTGCAGCGTCTTTTGACTTTTCAGCTTTTGATGTGAGTTTTTAAGACTTAATGAAAACTGTTTTATTTATTTATTTCAGACCAAATTGAAGAGAATGAGGAGAGTAAAGAGGAGGAACATCATGTCAAAATTGAGTAAAAAAACTCATTTACAGACATTTACAGGTATTTTGAAAAGGAGAGACAAGAATCGTTTCACCTGCACTCAGTGTGGAAAGAGTTTTGGAAGTAAAAGCAATCTTAAGATTCACATGAGGATCCACACTGGAGAGAAACCATTCACATGCACTCAGTGTGGGAAGAGTTTCAACCAATCATCACACCTTAATAATCACATGATCATCCACACTGGAGAGAAACCATTCACATGCACTCAGTGTGGGAAGAGTTTCAACCAATCATTATCCCTTAATAATCACATGATGATTCACACTGGAGAGAAACCATTCACATGCGCTCAGTGTGGGAAGAGTTTCATCCGCTCATCATCCCTTAATCTACACATGATGAGCCACACTGGAGAGAAGCCATTCACATGCACTCAGTGTGGGAAGAGTTTTAGCTGCTCATCACACCTTAATAAACACATGATGATCCACACTGGAGAGAAACCATTTACATGCACTCAGTGTGGGAAGAGTTTCATCAACTTATCATCCCTTAATCTACACATGATGAGCCACACTGGAGAGAAGCCATTCACATGCACTCAGTGTGGGAAGAGTTTCATCAACTTATCATCCCTTAATCAACACATGAAGATCCACACTGGAGAGAGACCATTCACATGCACTCAGTGTGGGAAGAGTTTCAGCAAATCATCAAACTTGAATCTACACATGAGGAACCACACTGGAGAGAGACCATTCACATGCACTCAGTGTGGGAAGAGTTTCAGCCAACCATCAAACTTTAATCAACACATGAGGATCCACACTGGAGAGAAACCATTCACATGCACTCAGTGTGGGAAGAGTTTTACCCAATCATCACACCTTAATAAACACATGAGGATCCACACTAGAGAGAAACCATTCACTTACTCTTAAGCCGCGGTCACACTGGACTTTTCTCCCCATAGACTTCTATTCATACGGACGCGAATGCGTCAGACCGGAAACGCAAGTTTGTGCGTCAAGTTTCGCAGTTCACTGCGTTGCAAAGTTCAAGCTTGGTGAAACCTGCGAAATCGCATCACTTGACTGTGTGAGACCAATCGAGGATCAAAACATGACCTCTCTGGACAGAAATGTAAAATATGGACCAATCGCTCACTTTTTTAATGTCTAATCATCTTGTTTAATCCCGCCCCTTTTCACAGCACCGTACAATAGAATTTCACATGCTCAAACTGTAGTGTGACCACAGCTTCGGTGTGGGATGAGTTTCAGCAACTCATCAGACCTTAGTAAACATGTGAAGACCCACACTGGAGAGAAACCATTCACATGCACTCGGTGTGGGAAGAGTTTCAACCGATCAGCAAACCTTAATGAACACATGAAGATCCACACTGCTGTGAAAGAGTATATGTGCCGAAACCCGGGATCCTTTGCAGTGAGTGTTTCTGAAATTTACCTTTGCCGGTCTTAGCTGGATTTTTCACAGTTGATCTGGTGAATGGATTAAAACTGGCCTTCTAACCACAAAAGTGAGTAAGTCTGCTTATATTGTTCCTCCATTTTCTTAAATTGCATGAAACAGAAATGACAAGACTGTAATTTATTTCAACAGTTCAATTTGGTAAATTTCAGATTACCTCCTCAAGGATGGAAGGGTTAATTACTAAAGAAAGTGAAGTATTGTTTGCTTTATGGACCAAAAAAGTTGAACCTACATTGTGCAAACGCAGCAAAGAAGGACTTGAGTTAACAGACTCAGACTCTACATTGTTTGCATGGTGGGATGTAATTAGCAAAATGGAAAGAAATCAAAACGAGGCGATGTAATTGAAGCACTAAATTACATGTGTTACTCAAGACTGCGTAACATAATGTCGGAAATACCTTCAATTATAAAGGCTAAATTTTAAGAATTTGATGTTCACAAATCAGAGGCAGAAAAGTCACAGCTCCAGATACAGTTTGATAATTTACTAGCTGAACAGTTAGCCCTGGCTGAAAAATGCAGAAGACAAAAAGACACCATTGCAGATTTAAAAGCTATGCTAAAAGCACAGAAGTTTGTGTCTCCCAAAATGTTTAAAAGCGGTGGGATTGAAAAGCATGTTCACTTCACAGATGAAGTTACCTGTAATAAATCTGAAATGATTTGTTCAGAGGCCGTAGCTCAAAAGAGTTTGCCTGTTTCAGTACTTAAAGTGATGCAGCACCAAAATAGCGCAGCAAAGACGCATGGTGTAGAAGCATTAGAGAGTCTTAAAAACCCTCAAACCTCAGATGATCACAGCAATCAACCCTCAGACAGACAAAACAGGCTTTGTATGACCTGTAAGAAGTTTGGTCAGAGAGGAACAATGTTGGACATCAGGACAGGGAAGACCTCCACCATATTTTCTGAGAAAACAGAAATTACTTAAGAGCAAAAATCAGTGGTCTTCACGTAACAAAAACTCATCTGCTAATTACACACTTAGTGAACTAACTGTATTGTTAATTCAAGGCCTGCAACTGTACAAGTGAATAATACAAGTGAATAATTGCTGATCCTGTTTGCATTTCCAAATTTGTTATATTTGTGTTATACACATTTTCATTGCCATAGAACACAATGGTATTTTGTGATACTACACGTACACATAGACTGAGTAATTCCTGAAAACATGATTTTCTTACTGTAGGTGTAAAAACACTCAGGTCTGAGGTTTTAGAAGCCACTGATGCATTCTAGATCGTATGTCATGTATCAAAAAGGAATTAACTGTATGCAAAAATGATTTAATTTTAAGGTACTTGTGTTCCTATGTAGGATGAGTCTCATCTCCTGAAAGTGGAAAACTGTGCTATCCTCAATATAGCTGCAGTTTAAACTACAAACAGGAGTATAGAATTGCCTTGTGGCTCCAGTGTAATAATTGCATTAACTGGAAATGCTTTCTTACAGGATTCAGCCTTGAACATTGCACTTGATCATGCTCCTTAAAAAAAAAAAACATTGATTTGGAAGTATTTTGAGCCAGATCACATTCACATCTCATACTCAAATTCCATGCTGGCTCCTTGTTACAACAGGACTAAATTTGAAAACACTGTCGTAAAACTTCCAAACCTTTGTTAGGAGCATGTTTACACAAACACAGCCTCAGCTGGAACACTGCCACACAGAGAAGAACATTTCAAATCTTCACACACACAGTCAAATTCACAGTTTGTCTGACTCCGCTTCATATAGATTTTACAAGTTATTTAAGTCTTTTTAATCAGACTTTATCATAACTATAAATTTTTCATCTTGTTTTGTTATTTTGGTTTCTTTTGAATATTTAACCAGTTATTATTTGTTTCAACAAGTTATATCAAAATGTAAATTGGGATTCTAAATCCAAATGCTGAAATATTGTTGCTTTTATAACATTATTGATATCTCTACAACAAATGTTATATGTGTTCACTTTGTATTTAACCCATTTGAATGCAGTTGTGATTGTCTTTGAACATTGATTCATTGAATTCACTGTGTTGGGTTACACTGAATATTTTGCTGATCCTCTTAACCTGCTATTGTTGATTTTGTTGTTAAGCAATTTAATTTTGATGTTTCCAGATATTGTGTTAAGAGCTTGTTTGCTTTTATTTTGTCTTGATCTTGACCATATTTTTAATAACATTAATTTAAGGGCATTTTGCTTGAGAAGAACTCAAACTGACCACATCAATCCTTTGACCAATGACAAATGCCATGTGTTTGCTTTTGCTGTTTGTTGTGCCATTTGCTGTTTTGAAACACAGGATCCATGGAGAAAAAGTTCACGTCTTGTGATCTACTTCAAGAGAAGATAAGGGATTTCCTGCATTCCTCAGCACCTATTCTTGTGGGGGTATGAGGGACAATTTGCATAGAAACAGTGCAACACCATTCGACTAAACCTCTCACACAGGTCTGAAGGACAACAAAGACCGACCAACCTTATTCCCGCAACAGGAAGTCTGAAGATGACAGCAGCACACAACACAAAGCATATTTTCATCATTAATGTCACCTTTTTGCCTCTTTATGCATCACAACCGTGCCAGGGGAGGATTGTAAGAGTCTAAATTACCATATGCATTTGTTTATATGGCAAAACATGTCTTTCACCAGAGAAGGTCCATACTGACTCCAAAGGCAGATACTGATAAGAATACGGCCTGGTGTGTGGACTTTTACGATGTGGTCACATGTTGATTGGTCAGTTTGAATGTCAAAGCATTTGGGCTTTAGTCACATGGTCAAGAAAGATACAAAATTGCTGGTAAAACTTGTCTCTGTCTCTTTTCCTGATCTGCTCTTTTTTCCTTCTCTGCACTTTCCTGAGCTCTGCTCCTCTTCTCCCCTTTTCTCTCCCTCTCCCTCTGGTCACTTTAAGGCCCAATCCCAATTCTACCCCTTAGCCCTTCCCCTTATCCCTACCCCTCGTTTTGCGCGTGCCCGCCAAGGGGTAGGGGTGTCCCAATTCTCTTTAGCTTGAAGGCGTAGGGCTAAGGGCAAGGGGTATACACCCCTTCGAACGAAGATTTTTCAGGAGCACACTTGAAACGGAGGGGTAAGAATATTTCCCAGAATACACCTGCCACAACGGCAGTATAGCTGAACCCGGAAGTAAGGAGATCCACAAATTAGTATTTTTTGTCATTATTACAAATTTTTACGACAAACAAACACATGTTTTATTATATTCATAACCGCGTTCATGTTTTACGGTCATGCTTTTTTAAAAAAACGCAAAAAAAAACCCGCTAAATTTCGCGATCTATAATCCCTAATAATAACTCCTGTACAGCAGTCCCACAACATTCTGTCACTCGATAACACTCGAATACCCTGTCAGAGCAGTCTAGTGGATGAAAATGAGCTTTTTACAGTGTCTGCTATAATGTTAATGTTGTTTTCGTGTGTTTACATAGATGAATACGGCCACTGTGTAAATACACAGTACAGTTACGATCTTATTGCCACATTAGATCGTTATGATAACATAATATATGCCTTCAGTGATTTCCTGAAGATAAACACCACAAAATAACACTACTGCAATAACTACAGCAGTCGCGATCGTCTGATCTCATATGAAGCAAGAGATCGTGATGACATCTGATGACGTGTGCAGGTGTTGAAGTGCTGTCCCAATTCTTAGGGGTAAGTTTTGAAGCCCTTCCCCTTAACCCTCGGTTGTAAGGGCCAAGGGGAAGGGGAAGGGGAAGGGGTAGGGGTACAAAAATAGAATTGGGATTGGGCCTAAATTTACATTTAAGCTGGGTGCAATTTATATCATATGTTTTAATCATTTCATGTTTTATCATTTTAGACAGTTATTTGTAACTACTGCCGTTGTAACCATAGAGAATTATTGTCATTAAATCATTTCATTTTCAAGTATTTGTGAATTACTTTTGATTTAACATCAACAATTAATTGCTCCATATTGCAATACAATACAGTCACATAATAGCAAAGCTCTCCCACATTTATAGCTATTAATACTGCCCTTATTTCCGTTTTTGGTATAAGATTGCAGAAGAATGGTTTGACTAGAAATGTACAGTTTTTTTACCATCATGCTGATAACTTTTTAGTCATTTGGCAAAACTACAGTTCGACCCGCTGTGGTCAAAATACCATTCTACACTTACAGGACCTGGCATTCCCAGGTAGTCTCCCATCCAAGTACTAACCAGGCCCAACCGTGCTTCACTTCCGAGCTCAAACAAGATCAGGTATACACAGTGTGGTGTGGCTATAAATGAAAAGAGGAGTCAAGAGCTGTGTTACGTCCTTTTAGATGTTAATATTAAACTAAGGGTATTTGACGTAACATATTATAGTTTAGTGTGTGTGACCAAATGGAGGGAGAAAGAAAAGCACTGAAAACTGAGTATCACTGCAATTATTTATTGCCCATACTTCCAGTGAAACCAGTGAAAATATTTTACACAGTGAAAGAAAAATATTTACAATAAATTACCTGTTGAGAGGAGGTAGAGGTGCTTAAATCAAAGAAATAAATCTAACAAAAACACACTATCTGTATTAAACAACTAAACTAAATATGAAAACAAAAGCATGAAAAGAAACATCTTCAACGTACCAAACGTCTTAACTAAACTACTCTAAATAAAAACAAAACATACACAAAACAGCACACTCTCCTAAACCTAATGGAAATAATACATAATGGAATCCTGAGTGTTGTATATGTCGCGCGACTTACTCCTATACCCTCTCCGAGGTATCACTCAAAAGCATCAGTTAACTGTACAAGTTCACAAGCAAACACATTGCAATTTCAAATCTCACAATACTTTAGACAAGAGCATTAAATCACAAGCAAAGAAAACATTCTCTCAGACTAGTCCTCGCAAGAGAGACTGTCCTCATTGAGACCCACAGAAAGAGTGAGAGCGAGATAGAGAGAGAGAGAGATCGCCATTGCAGTTTGGGCTTGTGTGACCGGTCCTCGGTTTACTCCGCGTTTTGTGTTAGGCGAAAGGAACCAGGCACATGGGAGGAAACTGCTTTTTATTCTGCATGAATAAAATAAGCAAAGTCACATCA
>CAIGQS010000682.1:1766846-1784784 GCA_903798195.1 Danio kyathit | reverse complement strand
TAACAATGCGTCAGACTGAAGTCATAGTAACATTTACATCATGCATAAATCAGGAATCATCAGTAAGAATCAACTGCAATGTAATTGCAGAGTAGAGGAAATAAAAGTATGTAGAAGTAATAATGAAAATGCATCTAAATGACTGAAGTCAGAATGATTAACTTAAATTACAAATACAAATTTGTGCACAAACATCAACATATCCTCATATATATAAATCATACTGCAATGTAGAAAACATATGTGAAAGTAATAATGAAATGACATCAATCTGACTGAAAAAAAACAAAAAAACTAAGAAAATACAAATTTAAGATTAGGAAAAAATAAAAAAAAACATTTTATAACTTTCCCTTTAACAATTATGTGCAAACATCAATATATCCTGAGACAAAAGGACTCATCAGTAAAGATGATCAATTGCAATGTAAATGCAGTTTAGAAGAAAAACAGATGTACTGCAGAAGAATAATGAAAGCTGAAGACAGAAGCATTTACTTTGAGAAAACAAATTTAAAATAGGAAAACATTTCATAACTTTTACTTGAACAATCACGTGCAAACATCAATAGATCCTGAGATATAAAAGTCACATTAGTTGCAATGTAACTGCAGTGTAGAAGAAAATATATTTAGAATAATGAAAGTGCATCAAACTGACTGAAGACAAATTTACTTACAAGAAAATATGCATTTAAACATGAAAACATTTGATAACGTGCACAAACATTTACATGCATGAGCGTCAAGATACCATGTGAGAAAAGCGGTACGATTCATTGCAGTTTTGAAGTACAGTTGAAGTTAAGAAGTATTAGCCCCTCTTTGATTTTTTTTTTCTTTTTAAATATTTCCCAAATGATGTTTAACAGATTCAGGAAATTTTCACAGTATGTCTGATAATAGTTTTTCATCTGGAGAAAGACTTATTTGTTTTATTTCGTCTGGAAACTACAGAACAAACAATCATTATACAATAACTTGCCTAATTCCCCTAACTGCCTAGTTAACCTAATTAACCTAGTTAAGCCTTTAAATGTCACTTTAAGCTGTATAGAAGTGTCTTGAAGAATATCTAGTCTAATATTATTTACTGTCATCATGACAAAGATAAAATAAATCAGTTATTAGAGATGAGTTATTAAAACTATTATGTAGAAATGTGTTAAAGAAATCTTCTCTCCGTTAAACAGAATTGGAAAACAAACAAACAGGGGGGCTAATAATTCTGACTTCAACTGTATTTAGAAGTAAAGGTGTACAAGTTGAAGTACACAGAATCCACAGGAGGTCACAGTGTTAATAATACTGTTTGTCAGTAAAAATTAATGCTTGCAGAACTGTTACTGCCAGTGTCCCCTGCACAGGAACTCCATACACCACAGTCTGTAGAAACTGCCAAACCAGGGAACACTGCTGGGGTAGTTCACACCAAAGATGTAGAATGCTTTAAAGCAAACGTCCACTGCAGCAGAAATTTTGCTCACGTGCTGTGCCATTTATTATAGCAAAGGCTTGTAAGCAGTGGTGGTCTCCCAGCATGAGAACATACGGAAATTCAATGGACTCTTGAATTGAATGGACGAAGATACTCAGCCATATTGATCCCAATCTAAAAAAATACAAAATAAAAAAATTGATTAAAAACTCAAAAGTGTACAAGTTAGTTAACTTCAGAACACCTAAAATACCTGTAGGAGCAAATAAGATTATAACACACCAAGCTATCAGTCAGTGTTGGCATTAGTTAACAACCAACCATGGCACTATGCTGCAACTTCTTGGCCCAGATGCAGATGACTTAATGCATAAACTTCCAAAATGCAGTTTAAATTCCACTGCAAACCATCACAAATGCAGTTGTAAACAATCTCAGACGAGAAAGAAGGGTCTTAAATAGCACAACAATCTTCTTTTTTTTCTTCATTAAAAAATACAATTTAAATACTTTTCAATGTCAAACATTCATCTTGTCTTGCTCTGCCTTGTCTGAACTGTGTGTATTCTAGCTCAAGAAAGTTTGGGTAAGAAAATAAGAAAATAGATAAGACCCTTCTTCCTCAGCTGGGAGTGTTTGCAACCACATTTGGGATCATTTGAAGCCGCATTAAAATTTTATTTGAAAGTTCAAAATTGAGGCATCATCTCAGTCCATGGAGATGGAGAAAAATGCTGAAATGTTTTCCTAAAAAAACCTCAACACAAACTATTTCTTTACGACTGAAGAAAAAAAGACATGAACATCTCGGGTGACAAGGGGGTGAGTACATTATGTGTGAATCTTTTAGTTGGAAGTGGACTTCTCTCCTTTAATGAAAATATTGCAGAACTGCTACCCAGTGCTTTCTCAATTCATGTTAAACTTACAGGCAATATAGAGTTTGTTGCATTCACTATCAATATAAAGCATCTTATCACAAAA
Source organism: Danio kyathit (assembly GCA_903798195.1). NCBI lineage: Eukaryota > Metazoa > Chordata > Actinopteri > Cypriniformes > Danionidae > Danio > Danio kyathit. The sequence continues at coordinate 1,782,362 of CAIGQS010000682.1, read as the reverse complement.
CATTAGAGAAATATAAGCCATAGCTGTGACCAAATCACTCCCTACTTACTAAAAATTATGTCAATAAAGAAATTATATTTACATGATTTAAAAAATGTTTCTGTTAAACAGATGCAAAATTTAAGTTTTCATTTTTATTTTATAATAACAAACATTCATTCATTCATTTTCCTTTCGGATTAGTCCTTTTATTAATCAGCGGTCAGCCCTGCGGAATGAACCGCCAACTTATATGTTTTACGCAGCGGATGCCCTTCCAGCTGCAACCCATCACTAGGAAACACCCATACACTCTCATTCACACACACATACACACACTACGTACAATTTAGCTTACCCAATTCACCAACACCGCATGTCTTTAGACTGTGGGGGAAACCGGAGCACCCAGAGGAAACCCACGCCAACACGGGGAGAACATGTAAACTCCACACTGAAACACCAACTGACCCAGCCGAGGCTCGAACCAGCGACCTGCTTGCCACCCCCATGCCACCCTAATAATAAACATAAAAATAACATTCATTATTAATAAAATAACTGTAAGAAAGCATTATGCAATTATTATTAATTATTATGATTTAGATGGTTTATTAATAAATGTGTAATTATTCAACTAATGCTTCAAATGAACATCACAAGTCAACCAGACAAATCTTTAGACAAGGGCAGATCTAATGATTACAATGAAGCAAGTAAAATATTACTACATACCTTCAAATGTGGGGATTAACTCTTGAAGATTCCACTCTTTTAGTTTGGTTTGCACATATTCATCCATCTGAAAAAGAATAACAGATAGAAGCATTTTAGCAAAATTAAGTAAAAAAGATCAGCCAAAAGTCACTTTATCACAAAAATACTCCTAAATGATCATAATTATCCAGGGTGTCACATAAAATGGTGGTCAAACTGTTTTTCTTTTTGGCAGTCGAGGATGATTATGTTGGATTTAGCCTTAGCTGAGACGTCTGCATCAAAATAACCATACGTGCAGGATTAATTAAAGATAACAGTTAGCTCAAATCACGTCTACAATGTAAAAGGCTCACAGTAAACTAATAACATTTGCTATTCAATGTACAGATAAACAACATGTACAAGCAGAGCAATAAAATTATTAAGTATGTTCTGACCAAAAAAAAAACATTGTTAGAGAAGCTGAATTTAACACTTATGCATCAAAGTATTGTTACAATCAATGAACAAATGTAAGAAGTGCAGGAGTAAAAGTTCTACTTACTGTTTTACAGCTTAAGATTACAAATCAGTCTTTGCTGCCATTACCTAACCTACAAATAAAAGAAAAATCTGTCATTCAAAAGGCATTTTATTACAACAAAAAGCTCCTAAATGATCCTAATTATCCTTGGTGTGGGGCTTATAAAATCTAACAAAGTAGATACCAAAGACTCTAGAATAAAAGGACTTTGCCTATACAAAAATAATATTAAAAAATGAAGTAAATTACCTTATCTTCCCAAGCTCCTTCCGATGTCACTGCTGGGTTATAGATCAAGATCGACTTTCAACCCAAATTGGGTTAAATCAACCCAATTTTGTGACCTAGCAGTCTCAACCCAGCATTTGGGTTAAAAAACCAACCCAGCATTTTTTTAGTGTACCTCCACCTACTGCTGAAGATCTACATCCCTTCCAGGAACCTCCAATCTGGGAGTGAGCGCAGGCTATAAATCATTTTCCAAAACCATTTCATTGACTGTTCCATGCTGGAGGAATGTCTTCCCATTCCCAACTAAATGTAAAATTCTCAAAAGTAAGATTCTCAATCTCAAAAATAATAAAATAAAAAAACATTAATCCATGCACAGCACTAGTCATTTACAAAATCTAATTAATAAATTCAAAAGGCAATTTGTCAATGAACAAAAATTGGATTTGTGAATTTAAAAATTGTGTGCTACTTCAAAAAAAGTTCTAGAGACTTAAGGAGATTACTAAATTTGTCCCTCTGGGCCAGTGGCTTTCTTTGACTACTAAATGTGTTTATTGCAACCAAGTTAATTAATGGGTTTTAACCCTTATAGGAGATGAATCCTTCGGTATGTGTCTGAAATGTATGATGTCTGGTACTAAACAAAAGCTAGTGATATTTGCAAATCATTGGTGTAAATGAAAAACTAGTATCAGAAACAGTATTTGTCTTGTAACATTGAATGTAAGTTAGTAACAAACTTACAAGATATTTTACCACATGACATTACCAAACAGTCTGTTAATGACTTACCCTGAGCATAATGGTACGGGGCATGGGCCCGCCCTCCATGGCAACTGCTCATTGGAAGACAGTGCCATTGGGATGCACCAAACCAGATCACTTAAACACTAACTGCAACAGTAAAACTTTGCTTTTTGCATTCGCTCGCTCATGCTCGCTGCTCTCTGCCCCCTCTCGCCTTGCTCTCGGACACTCCACCGCCACGCAATCGGGTCGCAAAGAACTTTCCATGCAACCTCCTAAAGTTTAGGAACCGCCGAAACCGCAAAAAAAGTTTCTGCAAACCAACTCTCAGCAGTCTGTCAACTCAGGACAACTTCCACTCACAAGCGAGTGAATCCCAAGGACGACACTGAAGCTGAGTCACCAACCAATCAGGAACGCTGTGTTTCGTCGAGGCCAGTCGGCGAAAGAAACTCAAACAAATGTTGTCTCTTGTTGATCAGAATCAGAAAGAGCTTTATTGCCAGGTATGTTCAAACATACGAGGAATTTGTTTTCGTGACAGAGCTTCTACAGTGCAACAGAATTACAGACAGGACTAAAAAACAGACAATAAATATATTTAAAAAGTGAATGCAAATATACAAATTGACAAGTGTATGTACAGCTATATTACTATATACAACATAATATGTGCAGCTGTTGTGCAAATTGGCATGTAAAGTGTGTTATTAAATAAGTGTATATGTTGGTTCCGCAATTACTATCATCAAGTGTTCATGAGATGGATTGCCTGAGGGAAGAAACTGTTTCTGTGTCGGGCTGTTCTGGTGCGCAGTGCTCTGTAGCGTCGACCAGAAGGTAAAGTTCAAACAGGCAGTGTGCTGGGTGTGAGGGGTCCAAAGTGATTTTGGCAGCCCTTCTGCTCGCTCTGGATAAGTACAGTTCTTGGAGAGTAGGGAGGGTTGTACCAATGATTCGCTCAGCAGTTCGAACTATTCGACGTAGTCTTCGGAGGTCGGATTTGGTAGCTGAGCTAAACCAGACAGTTGATGTGCAGATGACTGATTCAATGATGGAGGTGTAGAACTGTTTCAGCAGCTCCTTTGGGAGGTTGAACTTCCTCAGCTGACGAAGAAAGTACAGCCTCTGTTGAACTTTTTTGACAATGGAGTCAATGTGAGTGTCCCACTTCAGGTCCTGAGAGATGGTGGTGCCCAGGAACCTGAATGACTCCACTGCTGCCACAATGCTGTCCATGATGCTCAGTGGGGGGAGAGCAGGGGGGTTTCTCCTGAAGTCCACTATCATCTCCATGTCAGCGCCACCAGTCTGTAGTCATTTAGTCCTGTGAGTTTGGGTTTCTTTGGTATGGGAATGATGATAGAGTGTTTAAAGCAGGAGAGCACTTAACACAGCTCCAGTGATCTGTTGAAGATCAGGGTGAAGATGGGGGCCAGTTGGTCAGCACAGGACTTTAAACAGGCTGGTGTTATAAGATCTGGACCTGGAGCTTTTTTCCTCTTCTGTTTCCGGAAGACCTGGCGCACATCATCTTCACTGAACTAAAGTGCAGGTATGGGGGAGGCGGGGGGTGGTGGAGGTGATAATGGTGATGTAAACAGCAGTTCAGAGTAAGTGTGGGGGGTTTTCTCAAACCGGCAGTAAAACTCATTCAGGTCGTTTGCAAGTCGTTGGTTGTCTACAGTGCTGGGGGCTGGTGTTTTATAGTCTGTAATGGTTTTCAAACTTTTCCACACAGATGCTGAGTCCCTGGAAGAGAACTGACTCCTTAGTTTCTCACAGAAGTCAAGCTCCACTCGGGGGCAGCCCTTGGCTGGCTTCTTCATGCAGCTCAAAGGACAGAGCTGTTCCGGGAGACGCTTGCTAATACCCAGAGTTGGACCACAGGCCATATGGCCGTTCAAACTAGGCGCAGACCTGGATGGCCACGTCCAGCCTTGCACCTACTTGTGCTGCAAAAGGGATCATTACTCTCGATAGGTTATTAATCCGGGCTGAACCTGGATCCGGGTGTCCCATGAGACACTCTTAACACACGAGACAGGGATCATTTGTCCCAATTGGGATTTAACTAAGGCTGAACCGGGACACGGGTGTCCCACGCGACACTTTTACCACACGAGACAGGGATCATTCATCCCGATTGAAGGCATTTTTAACACACAGATACAGTAATAATAAAGACAATGCATGTCGAAGACCATATGAACTTTTATTGTTTTAGAAAACTGTAGATTATTTATTCAGGAAGATTCAGCGTCTTCTGTTGGTTCGAGCGGGCGTGTCCCCTGGCTTTTGCCCTGCCATGACAGCGTCCTCCTGCTGGTTCCTTCCTGTAAGAGGGGACACGGTAAGGCCAGTTAACCATCACAGAGGGGAAGGAATCATCCACACCCATAAAGGCTGACCCAACCTCGAACACCTTAAGGGCCAAGGGTGGGGGCCGGGTGGGGACCTACCCTTGGGGTGACAACGAGCTCCTATCGGCCAGTAGAGTGGTCTGACCGCAAGATCGCCAGAGACTAAGTGGACATAATCACGCCTTCATCGAAACCTCGATGGCAGGTCAGAGACATGGCAGGTGTCGGGCGCGGGACGTCCTGGCACGTATGCCGGGAAAGGTGGTCTCCCGTCGGGCATGTCCTGGCGGGCTTGTGCCTGGGTCTTAGCCAGTGCACCGGTGAGGGTCGTCAAGTTGTCGCTTCTGCCCACCGGTCAGACCAACCATCTTCCTACCGGAACATTGTTTCAGGTGCTCGCTAGAAACACCCACCATCCCCCAAACTGACGGGCGTTTCAGAGACCCCCGGTCAGGGGGCCCTGGTGCCCTTGACATCCACGACCCCCACCCCCCTCAGCCAGACCCCCTCTCCCCAGGGACGCGGGGAAACGGTCGCTCTCCGCCAGGCAACAGAGCTAGCCAGATCCCCTTCGGGGTGGGGGGGGGTCTAGGCACGGATGGGACGCGGGGAATCAGTCGCCCTCCGCCGGGCAGCAGAGCTAGCCAGACCCCCTTCGGGGGGGGGGGTCTAGGCACGGATGGGACGCGGGGAAACGGTCGCTCTCCGCCGGGCAGCAGAGCTAGCCAGACCCCCTTCGGGGTTGGGGGGTCTAGGCACGGATGGGACGCGGGGAGACGGTCGCTCTCCGCCGGGCAGCAGAGCTGGCCAGACCACCTGGTTCGTTTTACCGACAACCTGTCAAAACCTAAGTCGATTGTTCTTCGCCTTCACCGAAACCTCGATGGCAGGTCAGAGACATGGCAGGTGTCGGGCACGGGACGTCCCGGCACGTATGCCGGGAAAGGTGGTCTCCCGTCGGGCATGGCCTGGCGGGCTTGGGCCTGGGTCAAAGCGAGTCCACCATTGAGGGTCTGCATGTCGTTCCCGCCGGTCAGACCCACTGGTCACCCCCTTGGTCCTTTGGGTCACTTCCGGACGTGAGCTAGAAAGACCCACCATCTCCCCAAACGAGATCTTGCCTGCTCCCAAACAAGCACTCGTTCGCGGGCAGCGCCGCTGCTCAGAGACCCCTGGATATGGGGGTCTCGCCGCGCCCAACAGCTCGGGGAAACGGTCGCTCTCCGCCGGGCAGCAGAGCTAGCCAGACCCCTTCGGGGTTGGGGGGGGTCTAGGCACGGATGGGACGTGGGAAAACAGTCGCCCTCCACCGGGCAGCAGAGCTAGCCAGACCCCCTTCGGGGTTGGGGGGGTCTAGGCACCGATGGGACGCGGGGAAACAGTCGCCCTCCGCCGGGCAGCAGAGCTAGCCAGACCCCCTTTGGGGTTGGGGGGGTCTAGGCACGGATGGGACGCGGGGAAACAGTCGCCCTCCACCGGGCAGCAGAGCTAGCCAGACCCCCTTCGGGGTTGGGGGGGTCTAGGCACCGATGGGACGCGGGGAAACAGTCGCTCTCCGCTGGGCAGCAGAGCTAGCCAGACCCCCTTTGGGGTTGGGGGGGTCTAGGCACGGATGGGACGGGGAAACGGTCGCTCTCCGCCGGGCAGCAGAGCTAGCCAGACCCCTTCGGGGTTGGGGGGGTCTAGGCACGGATGGGACGGGGAGACGGTCGCTCTCCGCCGGGCAGCAGAGCTAGCCAGAACCCCTGGTTCGTTTTACCGACAACCTGTCAAAACCAAGTCAATTGGTCGATTGTTCTTCGCCTTCACCGAAACCTCGATGGCAGGTCAGAGACATGGCAGGTGTCTGGCGCGGGACGTCCCGGCACGTATGCTGGGAAAGGTGGTCTCCCGTCGGGCATGGCCTGGCGGGCTTGGGCCTGGGTCAAAGCGAGTCCACCGGTGAGGGTTGTCAACTCGTTGCTCCTGCCGACCGGTCAGACCACCCATCTCCCAAACGGACTTGTCGTTTCAGAGAACCCCAAAGCCAGACCACCCATCCCCCAAGTGAGAGTTAGTGCAGATAGCAAGAAAGACCCACCATCCCCAATCCATTTTTACTTCCTCACAATAGTTCCTTTTTGCGACTCTGATCTCCTTTTCCAGTGTGTATTGGCCTGCTTATACAAGGCCCTCTCCCCTTTCCTGTAAGCAGCCTCCTTGGCCTGGCGTAGCTGTCTGAGTTTTACAGTAAACCATGGTTTGTCATTGTTGTATGCGAGTTGAGTCCTGGTAGGAATGCACACATCTTCACAGAAACTGATATAAGATGTTACAGTCTCTGTGAACTCATCCAAATCTTTTGCATCAGCTTCAAAGACACTCCAATCTGTGAGATCGAAACAGGCTTGTAGATCCCGCTCTGTTTTGTTAGTCCATCTTTTCACAGATCTTAATACAGGTTTGGCTGTTTTCAGTTTCTGCCTGTAGGTTGGTATGAGATGAATCAAACAGTGGTCAGAGTGCCCCAAAGCTGCTCGTTGGACAGAGCGGTATGCATCCTTTATTGTGGTATAGCAGTGATCCAATATGTTACTGTCTCTTGGGGACATGTAACATGCTGTCTATATTTTGGCAGTTCACGGGATAGTTTTGCTTTGTAAAAATCCTAGAGAATGATTAAAACGGAGTCTGGGTGTTATTGCTATATTACCGTGATCTGATCATCTAGTTTCTGTATGGCCAGGCACGCATGTGCATGCGGAGGAATGTAAACACTGACGAGGATGAACGAGCAGAACTCACGTGGGCAGTAGAAAGGTGTACAGTTAATAAACAGTGCTTCTAGATCTGCACAGGACATCTTTTTTAAAACTGTTACATCTGTACACCACCTTTCGTTGATGTAAAAGCACGTCCCACCACCATGCGATTTTCGCGTCGATTTTTCAGCTGAACAGCTGATAGCCCGGTAGGTGAAGCGCATTGTCCGGTATGGTGTCTTTCAGCCAGGTTTCCGTGAAACACAGAGCAGCTGAATGCGAAAAATCCCTGTTTGTCGGGGAGAGCAGAATGAGTTTGTCTATTTTGTTGGGTAGAGAGCGAAGATTTGCCAGATGGATGCTAGGCAACGCGGTTCATAAACTGCGGTTTCTGAGTTTCACAAGCGCGCCTGCACGCTTCCATCTTTTGCGCGCCTTGCGTTTGAGCAGCAGCGCGGCTCCGCCGACTACAATGTCCAACAAAACATCACATAAGTCCAAGTCTGGAAAAATATTTGGTGGTGTATGCGTCCGAATGTCCAACAATTTGTCTCTGGTGAAACTAATTGTAGGAATATGACTGAAGACAGGACGAACTAACAAAAACACAAAGACAACTGCGGAGCACGACACGGAGGCGGCCATCTTCGTCGGTGCCAGCGTAAGTAAAAAAAAAAAAAGTTCAATGAGAGCCCATTTAACTCCTCTCTTTATCTCTCTGCATTGGTTACCGCTCGAGGCTCGCATCAAGTTCAAATCACTGGCACTGCACCCTCTTACCTCCACCTACTGCTGAAGGTCTACATCCCCTCCAGGAGCCTCCAACATGAGAGTGAGCGCAGGCTATAAATCAATTTCCAAACCTTTTTATTGACAGTTCCATGCTGGAGGAATGTCTTCCCATTCCCAAATTAATGTAAATGTAAGATTCTCAATCTCGAAAATAATAAAATAAAAAAACAAAATAACATTAATCCATGCACAGCACTATTCATTTACAAAATCCAATTCATAAATTCAAAAGGCAATTTGTGAATTTAAGAATTGTGTGCTACTTCAAAAAAATTCCAGAGACTTAAGGAGATCACTAAATTTGTCCCTCTGGGGCAATGGCTTTCTTTAATTATTACATGTGTTTATTGCAACCAAGTTAATCAATGGTTTTTAACTGTTAGCAGATAGCAGATGCAGATTAATCCTTCTGCATGTGTCTGAAATGTATGATGTCTGGTGTACTGAATCGCCTTTATTTAATCACCTTAATTAAACAAAGATAAACCAGAATCCTCTCTTGGCTATATTTCTTAGCTAGAGTTTAGTTGAAGGATCATCTTTTAAATGTTTTGCAAAAAGAATACATTAGATCATACCTTACCACACAGGGTAACTTGATGGGCTCTGGCAAATGAAATCAATGTCCACTCCAGCGAAGTAAATTAATAAAATACACTTTTATTAACAAAATGAAATCCAGTGAAAAAGTAGAAATAACAGAAGACAAATAACAGAAAACAAAATCCTTACTTTATCCTCCGTTGAGGATAAAGGGCAAACCAACCTCCAGTATAGAGAGATTGGAAAACACGCAAAGCTGGTCAGTATGGTCCAGCTTTTTATACTTTCACAGTCAAGGCATGCACACACATATACCTCATACATCACTGAGGGTTTGACATAATGGATTATGTTCATGCGTGTCCATACACATACACGCTCTGGGTTTCCCCATTACATTTGACAACAGTTTATAAATCACTAAAGACCAACAGTATAGTGTGGTCAAAACTACTTTGGTAAAAATTCCAACAGTCAGCTAAACCTATTTGTCATGTCCTATGCCAGGGGTGTCAAACTCAGATCCTGGAGGCCCGCAGCCCTGCACAGTTTAGTTCCAACCCTGCTTCAACACACTTACCTGCAGGTTTCAAACAAGCCTGAAGGACTCAATTAGTTTGATCAGGTGTGATTAATTAGGGTTGGAACTAAACTGTGCAGAGCTCCGGCCCTCCAGGAACTGAGTTTGACACCTGTGTCCTATGCGAACAAATTTATAGTTGTTCCTAAATACCTAAAGAACATGAATCAACATCCAAACAGTTATATGGACAGCGTTGAGACCACTTTAATCCCTAAACACATATAAAGATGGAGCATGTTAGATATATAGCTCACTTAGCTCATACCTTCAGGACCATGCTTGTCAGTCATAATAATCATTAAAGCAATTTTAGCCTCCAACCGTGACCGGATCCACACACGCTCAGGCACTGAGAGTCATGCGTGTAAATTGGGAGGTCAAGTCACCCGAAGTCCCTCCAGCTGGTTTGTTGGCTCGGCGCGCCCTCTGGCGGACGCGCCTGTCTCTTCTGCTTTGCTTGATCATTAAGAACAGTACTCTTTTGTATAGGGATTTCAGAATACGTCAATGATCGTTTATGTCTCTTATATATAATGTCAGAGGAGCAATCAGATATCACACTGGTACTAAACAAAAGCTAGTGATATTTGCAATACATTGGTGTAAATGAAAAAACTAGTTTCAGAAACAGTATTTGTCCAGCCCTCCCTGGCAACTGCTCATTACAAGACAGAGCCATTGGGATGGACCAAACCAAATCACTTAAAAACCTACTGCAACAGTAAAACTTTGCTTTTTGCATTAGCTCGCTCATGCTCGCTGCTGCTCTCTACCCCCTTTCGACTTGCTCTCGGACACTGCACCGCCATGCAATCGGGTCGCAAAGAATTTCCATGCAACCTCTGAAAGTTTAGGAACTGCCGAAACCACAAAAAACATCTACAAACCGACTCTCAGCAGAGTCTGTCACCCCGGTAACCCAGGACAACTTCCACTCACAAGCGAGTGAATCCCAAGGACGTCACTGAAGCTGAGTCACCAACCAATCATGAACGTTGTGTTTTGTCGAGGCCAGTCGGCGAAGGAAACTCAAAAAAATGTTGTCTCTTGCTGATCTGGTGCAAATTGAACTTAAGCAGTTAAAGAGAAGCCAAATCTTTGCTTTTGTGGTTTCTCAGGTGTGATTCTAAGATCTAGTAATAAGAGCTAAAATTAATTTGGGACGGTTGTCAGCTCATTTTGCACAAGCACCAGAATTGAGAACCACTGCTCTGAGGTACTCAAAATAACAAACTATCATACTCTAAATGAATTGCCTTCCTTAAGTTACTTCTCTACTTCAGTATACCCTGTAAATATTTTTTTTACAATATTTGAAACAGTTTGATAATTTAGTCAATTAATTTCCCTGGAACAATAAGCACCCTACGGTTGCATAGGAGTACATCGCAACAGCCAGTTGATAAAAAAGGGTTGGGGCTTCCTGAGCATTTATTTCATTATTATGCCTTCAGTCTGAGACATCTCGCGCACTGGTCCATCCCTCCTGAGAGAGCTCCATCTTGGTTGAATAAGCCATCTTACTTCCCCTTCCACCACTATAATGTCTACTCATCCATTTATTAATTTCATTTTGTAAATGTGTTATTTTTAAGGCTGATCTCAAAATATAATAATTTTACTGACCGAATTTTAGGTGCAGGCTAGGACTGTCCCTGCCATTTGCAGAAAACAGCGTCCCTTTGGCTTCAAAGGACATGGACCTTCAGCATGCAGTGAAACGGTTTGCTGCGGAGTGTGACATGGCATGAAAAGAAACCGCACCACTAAGTCAAAAACCATGGTGCTTGACTGGAAAAAGGTGGCCATCTCCAGTTTGAAGGAGTCCTTACCCCAAATGGAGTTCAAGTATCTGCGTTTTGTTTTGTTTTTTTCATAAGGAATGGAATGTGAGTTTAAAAGATGGATCAGTGCTGCGGCAGCATTAATGCAGTTGATGTGATTGTCTGTTGTGGTGAAGGAGCTGAGACGAAAGGCAATCATCTCAATTTACTGCTCAGTCAAGGTTCCTACTCTCACCTATGGTCATGACTGAAAGGACAAAATCTTGGATAAAACTGGAAACATTTTACAAAGTGTTATGACCCGCTTGTTTGAGTCACGCCATAAAAAAAGAGATGAGCCAACAAAATAACCTGAATGCAAATCATTTATTATAAAATGTAACTCATAGAACAATCAATCAAAGCAACCAACAAATGTCTAGGGATAATATTGAAGATAAAGAACTTAGGATATAATCACAACAACACTTTAACTACATGATATAAGTAATGCAAAACAAAACCAAAAGGTTAAAGAGTCAATGAGATGGCAGGTTTGACATGAGGACTCCTGAGTAGCCACAGTGTCCTGGGGTAGCTAGCACAACAACTTTTAAATATCCATTGATGAGTAATGCAGGCATCCAATCAGGATTTACCACATACTTCAATCTGGAGTCTTGGGATCATCACAGTGTATTAATATTGTAAAACGTAATACCTGTCGCTCTGCCTAAATCCTAAAATATTCATCAAGTTTGTATTCTACTCAAAAAAGTAAATGTAGTAAACTAGAAAGAATCTTGAACCTAAAGTAAAGAAACTTTATAATAAAATATGCAACACAGGACAATTGAATGGGCTTTCTAAACTTGAGGCCCTGGTATACTGCAAACTCACCATCCTGGAGCTCCAACTTCTTTGATGTGCGGTGTCTTCCCAGTTTTTGTCAATTTGTTTCTCATTCAGGGTGTCAGACAGAACATCACTCAAAACAACACTAGCTAAATGAATACACTGGAGAGTGGAGTACAGATGTATCCGCACCTGTACAATCACTTGCAAAGAGATTTTAAGCCGCAGAGGTGCTGTTTGCCAGATGTTTATGAAACTGTTCTTCTCTCAGCCGCCATCATTGTGTTTACGGTAAACGCATAGAGCGCAACACATTTACAACCCCACCTACTGCAGTGTAGGAGTGTTGGAAAACAGAATACCGTCACTCAGCCTTTTCAAACATTATTCAGACATGAAACATCCTGTGCACATGGGAAAATGTTTTGCTGAATTAATTTCATGTGTGTAACTTTTTGTCCATGCGTTTCTTAAGCTGCGCCGAAAGAGCGAAACTCTGTAGACACTGATCAGATCTGTACTGTTTCTCTCCAGTGTGACCGAGGCTTAAGCGCAAGTTTATGGTTTCTCTCCAGTGTGGATCCTCCTGTGTAGATTAAGGGATGATGAACGCATGAAACTCTTCCCACACTGAGTGCAAGTGAAAGGTTTCTCTCCAGTGTGGATCCTCATGTGTAGATTAAGGGATGATGATATGCTGAAACTCTTCCCACACTGAGTGCATGTGAATGGTTTCTCTCCGGTGTGGATCCTCATGTGTAGATTAAGGGAAGATGAACGGATGAAACTCTTCCCACACTGAGTGCATGTGAATGGTTTCTCTCCAGTGTGGATCCTCATGTGTAGATTAAGGTGTGATGAGCAGCTGAAACTCTTCCCACACTGAGTGCATGTGAAAGGTTTCTCTCCAGTGTGGATCCTCATGTGTAGATTAAGGGATGATGATATGCTGAAACTCTTCCCACACTGAGTGCATGTGAATGGTTTCTCTCCAGTGTGGATCATCATGTGTAGATTAAGGGATGATGAGCGGATGAAACTCTTCCCACACTGAGTGCATGTGTATGGTTTCTCTCCAGTGTGGATCCTCATGTGTTGATTAAGGGATGATGATTGGCTGGAACTCTTCCCACTCTGAGTGCATGTGAATGGGTTTCTGTCCAGTGTGGATCCTTATGTGGTGATTAAGGTGTGATGAGCAGGTGAAACTCTTCCCACACTCAGTGCACGTGAATGGTTTCTCTCCAGTGTGGATCCTCATGTGTAGATTACGGTTTGATGAGTCGTTGAAACTCTTCCCACACTGGGTGCATGTGAATGGTTTCTCTCCAGTGTGGATCCTCATGTGTAGATTAAGGCTTGATGATTGGTTAAAACTCTTCCCACACTGAGTGGAAGTGAATGGTTTCTCTCCAGTGTGGATTCTCATGTGATTATTAAGGTTTGATGAGTCGTTGAAACTCTTCCCACACTGGGAGCACGTGTATGGTTTCTCTCCAGTGTGGATCCTCATGTGTAGATTAAGGCTTGATGATTGGTTAAAACTCTTCCCACACTGAGTGCATGTGAATGGTTTCTCCCAGTGTGGATCATCATGTGAATCTTAAGATTGCCTTTTCTTTCAAAACTCTTTCCACACTGAGGGCAGGTGAAACGATTCTTGTCTGTCACTCCTTTTCAAAATACCATCAGTCTGTAAATGAGTTTTTCCTCAATTTTGACATGATGTTCCTCCTCTTTACTCCCCTCATTCTCTTCAATTAGGTCTGAAATAAATGAATAAAACATTAGTTTTCATTAAGTCTTAAAAACTCTCATCAAAAGCTGAAAATTGAGAAGACACTGGAAACATTGGCTACACACACTGTAATTTTGATGCACATTAAATGTAAAATAAATCAGATCATATTTTGTTTGGTCCAATAAAGTGTACACATTTAGGCTGATTCAATTCAATCTTTATTTACCTAGTGCTTTTACAATGTAAATTGTGTCAAAGCCACCTAACATAGAAGTTATAGTAAATTGAAACTTTGTCAGTCCAGTTTTCTCAGTTTCTCATAAAGTAATTTTGGTCATATTGATAAGACACAGATTTAAAAGCTGTAAATGGCCTATTTTTATTCATATATTCATAATTACAACAAAATGTTTTTTCTAAAATTTGTAAAGCAGACAGGGAATACTTGTTCATTCTATGCATGACTGGTAAACACATCAGAAAAAAAAAAGTTCTGGGGTAACAGCTGAACATTTGCCTCACAGACATGAGACATACCTGTACAGCATCTGCATAAAGGCTGGAATGTGCACCTTTCCCTTTGTTCAACTCAATTAATTTCACCTTTATTTGTATAGCGCTTGTACAATGTAGATTGTGTCAAAGCAGCTTCACATAGAAGATTATAGTGAATTGAAACTGTGTCAGTTGAGTTTTCAGTGTTTAAGTACAGTTCAGTTTAGCTCAGTTCAGTGTGGTTTAATAATCACTACTGAGTCCAAAACTGAAGAGCAAATCCATCGATGCACAGCTCAACAGATCCCGAACTATGCAAGCCAGTGGCGACAGCGGCAATGAATAAAACTTCACTAATTGGCGAAAGTGAAGATTTAAAAAAACCTTGAGAGAAACCAGGCTCAGTTGGGCATAACCATTTCTCCTATGGCCAAACGTCTTGTGCAGAGCTGAAGTCTAGGTGCCGGAGGCTGGAGAACGCTGGACCTCAGCGAAGACTCGTCTGTCCTTGGAGGCCTGGGGATGAGTACCCCCAGGTGGAAATAGAGAATAAAGAGAATAATAAGCGTAATTAGGCTGGCTTGTCAAAGCCAACCTACTGTTCTACCTTTTAAACTTATTATTATTATTAATTTTATTATTCTTCTTCTGAGACTAAAAATCAAACTCTCTACTCCTTGAGCTTTCGAGCTATTACCACCAAACTCACACCAGACCTCCAAACTGGTCTGACTCGGTATGCTATATCTTTTCCAACTGATCCGACTTTCGGTGGTCCGAAAAAACGTCCCGGGACCACCGGAAAAATCCCATTGACTTAACATTGGATCAAACTTTGTGACCTCATAACTCTGCATCAGACTGTCACACAGACTTCTAGGTGGGCTCATTTAACTCAGACTACCTAACTGCCAATAACTGATGAGCTCTTAACTTTCTGGCCACGCCCTAGCAACCACTTTTGGACCCTAGAAACTGTCCCATAGACTTCCATTCAAAAGACTCTCATTGACTTTACATTGGATCAAACTTTGTGAGCTCATAACTCTGCATCAGACTGTCACACAGACTTATAATTGAACTCATTTAACTCAGATTACCAAACTGCCAATGACTGATGAGCTTTTAACTTTTAGCCACACCCTAACTACCAGATACTGCACCCTAGCAACTGTCCCATGAACTTCCATTGCAAAGACTGTCATTGACTTAACATTAGATCAAACTTTGTGAGCTCATAACACTGCATCAGACTGTCATACAGACTAATGGCTCTATCTATCTATCTATCTATCTATCTATCTATCTATCTATCTATCTATCTATCTATCTATCTATCTATCTATCTATCTATAAACTGTTTTAAACTCTCTATCTATCTATCTATCTATCTATCTATCTATCTATCTATCTATCTATCTATCTATCTATCTATCT
>CAIGQS010000682.1:1751846-1761846 GCA_903798195.1 Danio kyathit | reverse complement strand
AAGTTATTTGTGAATTCATCCTTGGTGGATGGAACGACAGTTCTACCAGGACGGTATATCGGTGCAGATCTGCTAATTTCAGGTAAAGGCAGCTTATATAGTAAGAGGTAGTGGTCTGTAATATCAACACATTGTGGTATAATGTCTACATCAAAGACCTCAATTCCATAAGACAATATTAGATCTAATGTATGCATTAAGCGATGAGTTGGGCCAACAACGTTTGGTTTTATCCCAAGCGAATGTAGCAGATCCAAAAACGCGAGCCCTAATGTATCGTTAGCATCATCTACGTGGATGTTAAAGTCTCCTACAATTAGTATTTATCAGTTTTAACTAGGAAGTCAGAAATAAAATTAGAAAACTCTTTAAGAAAATTGGCATAGGGTCCTGGGGATCTATATATGGTGATTATAGCGAGAGATAACATAGGTTTTTGCATAATATCCGGAAGCATATCATTAAGTTCTAATACTTCAAAGGAGTTAAACATAAGTTTGTTTTTCTGATTAACATTAAGAATATCACTAAAGATTGATGCAACTCCCCCACTATATTTTCACATATTCTGGGAAAATGCTTTGAAATAAAAAAAAATTCAATACACTTTGAGCAAATTTACAACCTTTTTGTTATATTAATGGCTGCTTTTTCTCCATTGGCCTCTATTATAACAACATTTTTTTGATTGCAAAGCCATGACAGCATATAATCATGCATTTATGATTGTTGGTGTTTTCTGTGACGACAGTCAACATTGCTTTATTGGTCTCCACCCATGGGACGGCAAAAATGAAATGGGTGAGAGTATAAAGAAAGAGGAGGAGAGTTAAAGAGGGCAGCATTATGTGGTGTGGGGGAGAAAGAGAAGTTGGCTGAACTGTTGCAGTGCGGGGAAACGAGTAAAGAAACCGGGTCGAGATGAGCAATGTAAACTTAACGAATGGCTGTGAGAAACAAAAAGCGCAAGTACGTATCGAAGCAACGGAGAAAAGACCGCTGTCTTGTTACTGAAGTGCTTGTGATGTCTGTGAACGAGTGTGTCACCAAAGACTTCAGTGCAGTGTTTCCTGAACAAAATCAACTTACCGATTTATCTCGCTGGCATGGAGTCAGCTGCCGAAAGCCTTTATCCTGCAGTCGACAGTGTCAGAGTTTCCTGTTAGGCATCCGTGGCTGCTACTCACCGCCTGAGTTCGTCGACACCCTCAACCTTCACATCCACACCTCCACAACTGGTGGTGAGAGCTAGCCGTGGTATATTTTCTTTAAAAGGTATTTTGACAGATATTCTGTCTGGCGCCCAAGATTAATCATTTAAAAACAAGTGACAAACATATTTTTTAATGTTTATTTTTACTTTTAAAAGACAGACCTTTGCACAACAAAATTAGTGCATTGCTTAAGTAGGCTTTTCTACAATTCTACATTCATATGTTATGTTTTGAACTGCATAACTATTATGGATGCAACAATTATAGATTTTGGTTGTATGATTATACAGTGTGAAGAATAATCATGGTTACACAGTTATCACGTCTAATGTAAATGTAAGCTTTAGCTAGATTTAGATCTGGACATCCCTAACTAATACTAAAAAAACCTTTAAAAGGCATTTTCATTAGTAATAGTTTTATGCTGTAGGTTTTTCTGTGCTCATAAGGCTACACAATTATGTTTGTGTTATAGAGAGGAAAAGGGAAAATAATATAAAAATAATTATGAAGGTCGGTGCCAATATTTACTAATAACTGTTGTTATCTGCATTCATAAATACATAATCATTTTAATAATAATACGTCTAACATATATTTTGTTTACATTGCACTGAAAGCTAAGCACAACTCTCACCGCTACAGCATGTAATGTTTTCTACTGCGTGCGCCCAAAGCTGCGAGCACGTTGCTCCGCTTGCTCCCACATATTGGCATATATTCTTACATTAGAAATAACAAACTTGCGTGCGAGAAAGACGTGATATGCTTCGGTGGACAAGCTTTAAACTTTAAACTAGCGCACAGTTGGCAACTTGGCATAACTTTGTTTAATTGCAGCAGTTTTGTTGTTCGTGCGGCGAACAGAAATGCGGCTTAGAGAAGCCTTTACGATTAATTAACCGTGTCTACAAACATATCCAAATGTATTCGGCTGCTTGCGCCACTCACTTAATGTCAGGTGACTCACGCTCTGCGCAGCTCAAGCTGTATTGAACAGACGCGCGTCACTTCACAACTATAGCGGCCGTTTTTTGACTGAACTAAATTTATTTTTGATGTTTGGTCACACTATTTGGAGGGCCGGAACAAATTGCCTCGGGGGCGGGTTAGGTCCGCGGGCCGCCAATTGAATAGCCCTGACCTACTGAGTAATAAGCGATTTCAGACACAGCCTTGGGTAGCAGAATAGTAAGCGAACCCCCCGGTCCTTACTTTCATCCGCGACACCCACCCGCTCCCTCCCGGTCCTCACTTTCATCCGCAAACCGGTAAGTTTCTATTTCACTTTAGGGTTAAGGGCGGCGAAGTGAGTGCCGTTCGCCTAGAGCGCCAGTTCAGCTTGCTCCGACCCTGATTACACTATATAAATTACACAAAATAATAAAATAGGCTAAAAGTTTTATTCGTGGCTAGAGCTTACTTAATTAGATTGACATATAGGCAATGAGACATTTACTTCGCCTGACTGAGCGTGAGTTTATTGCATGCTGCGCTGTATTCGGTAGCACAGATCGCTCTGATCTGGGTGAGAACTTCACCAGCCAGTACAAGCATGAAAGCCACAGCTGAAAGCCTATTTTTTCCTGCTGCGCATAGAATCAACAAAACATATGTCCATGGAACACAAACTTGCAGACTCTTTGAACAACCAGGAAATAATTGCACCTAATTCAAAGCCCAGATGGCTGGTTTTGTATTTTATACCTGCGCACCACCTGAAGGACGGTTATGGCGGGTTGTGAATGTCGGCTGTCACCGCAGAAAGTCAAATCTTTCTTTAATTTGGACTTTTGCTTGAAAGCTTTACAGAGTGGCACAGTAGCTGTCCAAGGTACTGTAGATATGAATTAAATCATAACCCATGTATGCACCAATAAACAAGTAAAATGAATGAATAAATAAAATAAATATGGATTCTTAAATGTCGGTATTGTTTTTACTCCAAAAAAATGAATACGTTTTGACAAATGTGACAAATGTTCACGGTGATCTTTAATATACTGGGTGGTGTAGCTACGCACAAATTTTCCAAAACGTCAGGCAGGAGTTTGTCTATAGCTCGTTAGTTAATTATCAAGACAAAAAATAATTAAAATAAAAATAAAACTATAAAATTACAAAAGACAAAAAGAGCAGCGTTTTGCTAAATATAGTCCTTTATATCCTGATATGCTATGTGTTGTTTCATTCGTTTTTTTTTTTTAATTTAACTTGATGCATTCGTTATTTAATGTTTAAATACTGAAATCCTTTAAATGGTTATATTTTACCATCAAAATGTAGTATATTTTATATCATTACCAACTTTTGATAAAACCACTGTGTTAATCAATTGATTGTTATGAAATAATTTAAGTGCTATATTTTTTATTAGTGAAAGTGCCCGCTCACTTTGACATGGCCTGTCCAAATATATATTTCTGCCATGTCACTAATACAGATAAACTATTGTTGCATTATCATTAATATAAATAAAATATAAATAAAAATTTGCTCAAAGCCGCACAACACATGACCTCTACTAAATACCGGTGCTGTGACTTCTATTGTAGCTATATTTAGCATCCCTATATGAGAGAGTGCCATGACAGTGTTTAGTCACAAGGTTGCTTTTTCTTTTACAAGTGAGCATGAAAAAAACTAGTTTTGGCTTTTATTTAAATTTAAATGAACAAGGGAAGCGGTTTACATAGGTTACCAAGGCCATTACTGATGCGGTTCGTATAACGTTCCAAAGAGCTCTGTTGCAGCATGACAGTGGAAAATGAAACCGTATCCGTACTGTCTGGTCCGGTTTGTCACGGAATGGAACAGTTTAGCAAAAAGAAATTAACAGCTCACTTGTGAGAGTACGGTGCTCTATGAAGAAATGTAATGGGCTACACCTTGTTGACCAATTTATGTATGGCATGGCCATTAAAAATACATGTTCCTTAACCAGATGGTTTTTCAAGTTACTTATAAAGAGAATGTTACTTTCATTCATGTTGTTGTAATGTTTTAAGTTGACTATAGTTACACAGTAGTGATGCGCGGATGGCGGTTAAATCCGCGGCGCTGCGGATAATCCGCTGGTCGGGCGGGTCGGGTAATTAATAAATACATTATGATTAATTGCGGGTGGGTCGCGGGTAGATGTAGCGGGTCATAGCAGTTGACCAGGAAAAAAGCAGAGAGTGGACTTCGCAGAATGTGAAGATGGGAGACGCCCAAAATAATGTATGAAGTGCAAGAGTACTGTGCTAACTTCAGTTAGAGGAGTCATCAGAGGAAAATCTGCTATCATTCTGGAAGAAACAAGATCGCTTATTTACACGACTGCAGCGCCTTGCAAGGAGAAGCTTGTGCATTCCTGCAACAAGCGGTTCGCGCGAACGCTCATTTAGTGCAGCCAGCCGTGTTTTGGAGGCGAGGCGGAATCGCCCGAATCCAGGCACAGTAGATGCTATTCTGTTTTTGCACAGTGTTAAGAAAAGGGCCAAGTACACACAACATAGCTGCTTTTTAGGCTGAAGGGACGCCGTTTTTGTTCTCTTTTTCCTGTATATGTAAAAGCTGAATCTGCTGTTAATAACGGACGATCCACTGTGACCTAAGTTGCAAGAGAGGGAAATAGTGTGGCCGCTTGACTGCTTTTATGGGACTTGTAGTCCATAGCGAGGGGCATTGTGGGTAGTGTAGTTCGACACGCATGCTGTGTGACGTGAGCTCTCGCTGTGTGCTGTGCGTGCGGTGAATTAGAGGGAGAAAGTTTTATCCGGTTTTGTTTTGTTTACTTCAGTAATTCCACCCGGGAGCTGTTTTGCACTGTGAACCTGAAAACACTGAAATAAGTAAAAGAAGGGCATGCATCGAGTACTTTTGTCCGTCTCATCATTTGCTCAAGCATGAATTAACGAGCTGTTAGTCTGCCGCTGGACATTGCGGAGAAAGTTACACCTATCATCATGCTTAAAACAAAAAATTAGAATTATTATAGTGGCGATCGGGTGCGGGTCGGGTGCGGATATATTATCAGATGAAATGATATGTGCGGGGGGTGGCGGGTGGATGATTAGAATGAAGGAGCGGATTCGGGTGACATTTGAGCTGATCCGCGCATCTCTATTACACAGTAAAAAAAAAAAATAAAATCGGAATCGGTCAAACTTTATGAAAAAAATGTACTTTTTTTTTTTTTTTGCCATATCGCCCAGCCCTAGTATATACGCTTGACGGCCTCTGGCATTTTGAAAATACAGATGTTATTTAGTAGGCCACTATGCTATTATTTATTTTCACTGCTCACTGCGCGCAAAACAATAATTACCAACCAATGAGAGCGATTGTAAATGTAAGAAAGCTGATTGGTCAAAATTGACTACCTTTATGTGTACACAATCCACACAGCCAGTGTTGCCAGATTGGGCGGTTTTGAATTTGATTGGATTTCTTCAGGTTGTTTTTGCATTTCGGCGGTTTTTGGGCTGGAATCAGTCAGCAACATCTGGCAACACTGAACACAGCTTTGCTTGCTGTTTTTTACTCTGACTCATTCACAACACATTTTCTCTCTCTCTCTCTCTCTCTTCTCTCTCTCTCTCTCTCTCACACACACACGCGCACGCACAAGTTAATGCCGGATCAATAAAAATATACTGGACCGCAAAACGCGAATATCTGACATTTCCCGGAGCAAGATCCAGCTCAGATTAAGCACTGCCGCGAATAGTTCATTTGCGCATTTATGAAAGGTTTCAGTTTATGCTGGAGCTCCTCACACGCCTTCTTTCGGCTTTTGCTCAGCTTGTACTTTATCGCAAAAGCTGCATGGTGGGTTTCGAAATGTCTCTTAACATTTGATTTTTTACAAGTGGAAATGCGTTTGGTGCAAGGCAGACAGAGCAGCAGATCTTTTCTGCCCACTCATTCTGAACCTTTCGATGTTTCTCTGAATTTCTTTTTAACATCATCACCACTCATGAATGTTATTTGATTTGACGTGCGCGCGCGGTTACCATAAAAACGTAAGTTTATTCACAGCGCCGCATACACGCATTGTTTGAAACGTCGAGTTTTTATTCTTTTTCCTGCATGAAATTACAGCAACGAGGAAACTGATTTTTGACGATTATTTTTTAATCTAGAATATTATTGAAGGGAGACAGCTGGAGAGCCACGCATTTTTGGTCAAAGAGCCATATGTGGCTCCCAAACCATAGGTTCCCGACCACTGGCCTAGATTATATGATGCCGTCAGTGTCCTCCCTCTTCAGAGTAAATCTGGAATAATATGTGCGTGTTTGCTTTTCTGTATGCCTAATGATTTATTTCCTCAGGATCTACTGTTTCCTGATGTTTTTGCCATTTTATGTGTTTAATCTTTTAAAAGTTAATTACTTTGTATGCAAGCTGCCAGTTTGGAGGTAGATTGTACCAGTTTTTAACCAGTTTGATAAGACGGGTTGTGAGTACGCTACTCACCCTGGAGTAGGAACAGATTGTACTTTGTGCGTGTGTGTTCTGCTGCTTCGTGGATCTGTATTACAGGTCTGGGGACAGCTCTGAATAATCTAGGGGCTGTCTGACTTTTGTACGTGATGTCCAAGTAATCATTGGAATTTCTTGTTTGGAATTACGTACCACACTAGAGCTGCACAATTAATCGTAAAAAGATCGCGATCTCTATTCGACCCCCTAGACCAGGGGTGTCCAAACTCAGTCCTGGAGGGCCGGTGTCCTGCATAGTTTAGCTCAAACACTCCTCCCTGGAAGTTTCTAGTATACCTACTAAGAGCTTGATTAGCTGGTTCAGGTGTGTTTAATTGGGGTTGAAACTAAAATATGCAAGACACCGGCCCTCCAGGACCAAGTTTGGACACCCCTGCCCTAGACAATCTTAATCCAGCATTTATACGATTCTGCCAATCACATTTTCAAGTTCAGGAGAGAAGCAAAGTCTTCACGTTGTTTTACATGCAATGTTCAGCAACGTGGACACCTCCAAATGGTGTTGAAAGAGTCACATACTGTATTTCTAAGGTATAATTCACACAAAAATGTCATGTCTGCCTAAATGTAATGATGTATTCGCGTGACTTGAGCTGACCGTGAGCTGTTATCTGGTTGTTACCACAGAGAGGGCGGCTGCGCGCCTGTGAATGATGCCTACTTTAGTGAACAGAACTTGCATAGGTTGTGAATAACAGCTAGTAGCGTTGTAAATAACATTCAGTTTGAGGCACAGAGTGATCGTTTGGGAGCTGCGCGCACTTAGTGAACCGCACTTAGAAGTAAAAAATGAAACTGAAAGCACGCACATCATTTAAATGATCATATCGCATTTTAGAGTAATGATTACGACACAATTACGATTATTTATAGCGAACACAAAATGTTGTGCATGAGAATAAATGTTTAATAGTGTCAGTATAACTACTGTATATAATGTTGAATATAATGCAAGAGGGAATCTGATAATGACAAATGTCTGATTTGTCATTATCAGTCTAACAATGTTGTCAATGACAGACTGCAAGCACATGTCTCAATTTTCATTACATGCATTCATTACAATTACAACATTCATTACAATTTTCATACATGCATATATATATATACATACATACATACACACACATACATACACACATACATACATACATGCATATATATATATATATATATATATATATATATATTATATATATATATATATATATATATATATATATATATATATAACGTAGGGCTGGGCGATTTTTTCGATTAATTCGAATTTACGTTTTAAGACGATTTTATTTTTTAAAATCGAGAAATCGCGATTTTTTAAATAAAAATATTAAAGCCGCTTTTCCACTATCGTGCCAAACCGTTCTAAACTGTTAGACAACCGTGCTGAATTGTGCTGATTCTGTGTGTTGATGTCGCGGCTCTGTCCCGAAGCCGCCTGTCTCTCCCGCGCGAGCTGCGAGCCGGGCGCGGAGAGGAGAGAAGGCTCGACAGGCGGAGGTCCGCTCCTTGCCTCCTTCATTCTAATCATCCACCCGCCCGCACATATTATTTTATCTGATATATATATCCGCACCCGATCGCCACTTTAATAATTCTAATTCTTTGTTTTAAGCATGATGATAGGTGTAACTTTCTCCGCAATGTCCGGCGGCAGAGTAACAGCTCGTTAATTCATGCTCGAGCAAATGATGAGACGGACAAAAGTACTCGATGCATGCCCTTCTTTTACTTATTTCAGTGTTTCAGTTTCACAGTGCAAAACAGCTCCCGGGTGGAATTACTGAAGTAAACATAAAACAAAAGAGCAGCATTTTGCTAAATATAGTCCTTTATATCCTGATATGCTGTGTTGATTCATTTGTTTTTTATTTAACTTGATGCATTCGTTATTTAATGTTTGAATACTGAAATCGTTTAAATGGTTATATTTTACCATCAAAAGTATATTTTATATCATTACCAATTTTTGATATAAAACCGCTGTTATTTTATTGATTGTTATGAAATAATTTAAGTGCTATATTTTTTATTAGTGAAAGTGCCTGCTCACTTTGACAAGGCCTGTCTAAATATATATTTCTGCCATGCCACTAATACAGATAAACTATTGTTGCATTATCATTGTTTATTTTTCTGTTATTTGAAATATTTATTTCCCCTCCAATCCTTTTCAATCTTCACGTTACATTTTGGTCATTTTCTCTCCAAAAAAAAAATTGCCCAAAGCTGCACAACATATGACCTCTACATAAATACGGGTGCTGTGATTTCTATTGTAGCTATGTTTAGCATCCCTATATGAGAGAGTGCCATAACCACGTTTAGTCACACAGTTGCTTTTCTTTTACAAGTGAGCATGAAAAAAACTAGTTTCGGCATTTATTTAAATTTAAATGAACAAGGTAAGCTGGTAAGGTAGTTACACAGTAAAAACAAAGTTAATAAAAAAAATAAATAAAAAAAATCGAAATCGTGAATCGGTCAAACTTTATGAGAAAATCGAGATTTTTTTTTTTGCCATATCGCCCAGCCCTAATATAACGCGAGACTCTTATCGCGAGACTCTTATCACGCGATAAAAAAAATATCGCCGTTAATCTATTCTCAAAGTTAGGTTGGGAGCTGGGTCTATTTTACCCAAGCTGTGATAACTTTCACCTGTTAGCGCGGATGGATACCTGACCGGTGAGCCGTCTGCCCTTCTGAATCAAATCAGCAGGCTGCCTGACTCTAACTGCAGGTCGGCAGTTTCATTTTAACTCACGGATATTTCATTCATTCCTTCGTGACAAAGTGGGGTATTAGACGCAAATACGGAGAGAATGTTATGGAATTTAATAACGCATGCCAAATGGTAAGAAAAAAAACTTCCGCATTTCGCGATGTGTGTGTGTGTGTTTGTGTGCGTGCGGTCCTTTACTGACAGCCGCGTGTGGATCTTGTCGGAAAATATGGCGAAAGGTCCTAAAGACCGCCGTGTTTACTTCAATAATGCCACTAATATCTGCATACTCCACATCTTATTTCCATTTCTGTTTAGTTCAGTTATGACTTTAGATGGATTAAGGTAATATTAAAAAAAAAAAAAAAAAAAAAAAAAAAAAAACGCTGTTTGGAGCTTATGTGGGCCTACAGTTCAACATTGATGTTTAACTGAATAAACAGTAAACACAAGTACATCTTATTGAACATCATTTATTTTCATCACCAATTATCATAGTAGAACAGTTTCTCAAGCAGTTTGAGATGCATTTTTGAAACAGGAGATGAGCCACTGGTCTAATGCGCCA
>CAIGQS010000682.1:1686846-1746846 GCA_903798195.1 Danio kyathit | reverse complement strand
TATTTTTAAATAAACTAAAAAATAATACTTGTTTTATTCAGTTTGTTTAATGTAAACTTCTCTAATTCACATTTTAAAAGATATTTAAAACCATTATAAATGTATTAACATAATATTTAATTTTATATAACTGTTTCACTGTGGGGTTTTTTCTTTTATTTATTTAGCACATTCCTAAACATTAAAACATGTTTTAGATACTTTATGGATCTAATAAATTGTTAAACATTACAATATTTTTGACAAAACTGTCTAAAATAATTGTTTACAAGTGCCTAAGTGGGATTCGAACCCCGTTCTTGATAAAAAGAAAGAAAAATCTGATTGGCTCTGACATCACTTCCGCCTGTGGGCAGGTCCTTCAATCTGATTGGCTGGCACTGCGTTCCAACTATTCGCGGAGGCTCATTAAGCACAAAGGCGGCCCTTTGTACCACAAGAAAGGCCAAGGCCAATCTTGCATTGGTGGCTATGTTTCCTTGGACAGCCCTATGCTGAAGAAGCCTGATCTGGGGTGAGGAGTTCAGCCACCCTAAAGAAAAGGCCTCCCTGTCAGGGAACGGAACCCCAGCCTTCCCTATGACAGGCGGAGATACTGTCCACTATACTGACAAGGACTGGTTCTGCACAAGCACAAACTGTTGGGCCACAGCATTGTGTTGAGGGTGCCTGAGCACAAAAGGATGCATGTTCCACCCCATGAACGTCACACTGGGGGCTTGTTTCTTTGGACAGCATCATGTTGAAGCCCAAGAAAGAGCCTCCCCGTCGGGGAATCGAACCCCGGTCTTCGCTTAACTTTCCTTAACTTTTCCCATTCATTCTCTATAATAGTGTTTAACACTACCGATGCAATATACTTTTGGCCACACGTAGATTTTTTGGCGCTGTTTCATCATTTCCGTGGCGGGGAATTTAAAAAGCCCAGTGTTGACGATAGGAAAGGTATGTTTACTGAATTGTCAGGTAAAAAAAAAAGTTTGTGTTGTACAACAAATAATTACTGTCTAAACCATCTTAACACAAACTTTGCATATAGTGTTTGCTGTTTTAACTAACGTGATCAAACAGAAAAGGTAAATATATAAGTATAAATATTGTATAATATCTAAATAATATTGCATAATGAAAACATAGATTATTAAACAATAATATAATGTGAAATGGGATATTGATTAATATTAAATGTTGAAATATAATGGAAATTTATTAGCATTTTATTAAATGATTTGTTTTCAAGGAATTTTGCT
Source organism: Danio kyathit (assembly GCA_903798195.1). Classification (NCBI taxonomy): domain Eukaryota; kingdom Metazoa; phylum Chordata; class Actinopteri; order Cypriniformes; family Danionidae; genus Danio; species Danio kyathit. Next base: position 1,745,596 of record CAIGQS010000682.1, on the reverse strand, counting down.
AAATACATTTATTTATTGATACATTTAGATTAATTCATTTATTGATAATTTCATTGATACATTCATTCATTATTTATTTATTATCTATTACAATCATTATTTTAAAAATAGTTGCATTATTTGTTTATTTAAAAACTTTTAAACTACAGCTGTTATTTTGTTTGTAAAGGTTAATGTTTCAATGTTATTTTCTTATTGCGTACTTAAAATGTTTATAATCGAATAAATACTAAATTAAAATATATATTGTATGTTAACAGTGCAGTAGGATGTAGTACATGTAATTAATAGCCTATATCACACACACACACACACACACACACACACACACACACACACACACACACACACACACACTTCTAAAGTACTAAAAATAAAAGATGGCAGAAGAGTGTTCAGTTTAGTAGTATTATATTTATTATAAAAACAGATTATTAATAGAATACAAAATTTAATATGGTAAAATATTAATAAATGTTGAAATTTTATTGAAATTGAATTACATATTGATTTTTTATTTATTAAACTAATTATTTATTTTTTATTAGGTTATTTATTAAATTTAGATACATTTATTTATCGATATAATAAAAAATAATAATTACATTATTTCAGATTAAACAGTTACAACAATTGTTTTATAAAAGAATAAAATCATTTGAATCTCAATATACATTTGTTTTAATAATGCAACACATCATTAACAATAATTGCTTTTTGTGTACAGCAAAGCAAGATAAAAGGAAAAGTGTTCTTCTCAGGCAAGATTAAAGTGTGCTTCAAATGACCAACTAGATATCTGAGATAAGATTTACTTGCATTATTTTATTTTGATTTGTAAAAATTATAATTATTTTAATTATTAATTAGTACATAATTACATAAATAATTAATTTTAATTTCATTCTATATATTTACTTTTATTCTTATTATTTCTGTACTGTAACAATTACATTTTTCAGTATTATATAATATGTTGTTATTGTGCTATATATAATGAGAATATTTTGGGTTTCTACTGGTTGTATTTTCTATGTATTGTATACACTGATCAGTGATATGAAAAACAACCAGTATAACACACACACACAATTTCAACTCAAATTTTATATTTATATTTTCTCTGTTTCTTGATTTTTTTTTTCCTGTTATTAAAATTGTATCTAATATTTTTCCGCCATATTTTAATTTGGCTGTACAAATTTTTTGGACTGTGATTTTCAGTTTATTTGTTAGAGAAAATGTTGATTTAAAAGAGTGATCTGGGAGTGGTGTACTCACTTATACTGAGCACTATATATATATGTGTGTGTATATTCATTCATTTTCTTTTCAGCTTAGTCCCTTTATTAATCTCGGGTCGCCACAGCGGAATGAACCGCCAACTTATCCATCATATGTTTTACACAGCGGATGCCCTTCCAGCTGCAACCCATCTCTGGGAAACATCCAGACACACACATACACTACAGACAATTTAGCTTACCCAATTCACCTATACCATATGTCTTTGGACTGTGGGGGAAACTAGAGCCCCCGGAGGAAACCCACGCGAACATGGGAAGAACATGCAAACTCCACACAGAAATACCAACTATATTATTCTAATATTATTCTGGGTTTTCTGTACAAAGTTATACAAATATAAAAAGAATATCTCTTAAAAAATAAAAGTATAAAATATGATCAGAATGTTCCTTTCAGTTTTTCACATTTTCTATATTAAAGATCAATCAAGCAATCACTTTTTTATTTATATAGTGCTTTTAACAGCATATTGTTAAATATAAAAACAGTATCAAACAGAATCAAATATACCCTATATGTTATATTCCAAATACATATTTAGATCACGTTTCGTAAATCCTACACAGTAAATGAATGAATAAATAAATTCTTGTCATCATTCATTCATTTTTATGAATAAATAATGACACAAGCACAATTGTTGCAAGATTTATTATATCTTTATGCAAAATGATCATTTATTTTATGTTAATTGTACTTAAAGTGTGTCTAGATTAAAAGCAAATACAAATTTCGTTTTATATTATTTGTGGCCGAGACGGGATTCGAACCCATAATTTTGTGTATTTTACTTGTCCCGCCTACCTTCGCTCCTATTGGCTAGACAGCACTCTACACCTACGTGCGACTGGCCTTCGCTTGTAAAGTGAACGTGATAACCACTACACTACGGAATCCGATATGAGAGTTTTGCTTCAAGTTTTTATAGTATTTTTTATAGAGCTGTCTTGTACGGTCTGCACCTTGAAGGGCCAGCAAACGCACTGGCCACCTGCTCGTGCACAACACAAAGCTAAAAGAAATCAGATTCTATGCAAGTTTGTGACACCACCAGGGCAAGTAAACACTGAGTTGAATTCAAATTTCTAGCCTCACACCGCTTTGCAGAAAGGATGTTTTCAGTGAACGTCAGTGCTCAACAGAAGCCTGATTTGACAATTGGCATAAAAGCCAGAGGTTGTTTCCGCCCAGTTTCGAACTGGGGACCTTTCACGTGTGAGGCGAACGTGATAACCACTACACTACGGAAACCTACGAGAGTACGGGACGCAGGTAACCTTTTTGCTTGGGTGTCTGTTGACAATCATTCGGCTGGCAGCAGTTGCTGCTATCGTTTTCTCGCCAAAGAAGAACGCTGTTTCTGCTCGGTTTCGAACCGAGGACCTTTTGCGTGTTAGGCGAACGTGATGACCACTACACTACAGAAACCCCACCCGTGCTTTCACCAGGGAAGTTTGGCCTGCAAGGATAACACAAGGTGTACGCGTTTGTCAATCAAGAGGACAAAGCCTCCTCAGTGTGACAAGCTCCCTGCAGGTTTTAGCATACACGCCGTTTGCCTAGCTCGGAGCAATGACTTTGTAGCGTTGTAAAAGTCCATCTATTAGCCCAATGACGAAACTAACAGCATGGTCGAAGGTTAAATGCATGTAAGCCTTTTCCAGTGCTTCTGAAAAGAATTCTGTTATTTATTAGAGTTTATTTATACTCATTTTCCAGCTCCGATCTTTATCTGACTCCATTTTTAAGTGATCGTAATATTTAGACTGTACTTCTAATTATAGGAACGGATCACAATAATCATTTATGACTTAATTTAGAGTTTTGATCTATCTGTTCCCATACTCTTCAATTTATACGTTCATTAGTGGCCAATCCGCCGCACAGAGTTCCACGCCCCGGGTTTTGCGTTTTTTCTCACGAGCAGTATTCCGGCACTCTGAAATTAGTCAGAGGATACGGGATGAATTAATATTTAATTAGGCTGGTTGTACAATACTAACACATGCCACAAGAAACATCTCACTTAATTCAAGAACCGCACTTGCTAGTTCCAGTGGTTAAGGATTTAAAAGATCTCTATGATACCGCGTGCGATACTGCGTGTAATCTATATGTCTAGAAAATTCCAAAATTATGCCGATCATAAAGGTAGCGAAAATGACTTCACATAATCTACTGGATATAAAAGATTTCAGGAGAATTCAGGATGAGTCAAAACTTAACATTTTATTCGTCAGGTAAAATTGTATAATGCCAATTATATAATAAAACAATCATCAAGTTAATTCAGAGATGATATCTGTAACAATATAACATCCATTAACTCAAATATAGATTAAAGAATTAAAGATGCATACCTGACCTGAGAAATACATTGCAGCACAAATGCATGCCTGCAATGGGGGTCTTGCCTACAAGAGTTCCCCCGAGCAGTTTCACACCTGTCCTTTTATACCCACTCAGAACAAACAGTCATAAATTCAAGACAATAGAAGCGTCACAGAGACTCTTGCCTGGTTACTTTGAGATGTTAATCATCTCTAGAGAGGGGGGAAACATCTGGCAAAGATTATATCAAAGTCAAAAACCAGATCAACATATAAAAATGAAATATCATAGTGAAATTAAGACCACTTTACCAATCACACAGAGACATTTAAAATGATACCAAACATGAATACAGTGCTATAACATACATCATATTAAAACCTTGAGCATTTTATGTGGACTGTGTATTATGGAGAAAGGTAGCTTAAAGGTCAAGAAGGGGGCTTGAGGTGAAATGAGAGGGGGATCTTTCTCGCATTACCCCCTGGTAAGCTCTGTGCTTGCTGGCAGTCCACACCTATGTTTGGATGGTCAATAGTGATTAAAATAGAACAGTGGGAAATCTGTAATCCTTATCTTCTTAGACCCGAGAGATTGTTTTTATTGCATCTCATGAAATTCCATATCAGCTCTCAGGATCTGACATATTGGAGAGGTTAAAAGCCATCTTACAGAGACCGCCCCTGGTCCCTTGGAGCAATTCTGAACAGTCTCTAAGGGAACACAAGATAATTTGAATGGCTTTTGCGAGTGATGACGTCGGTTGTAGCAACAAGGTTGTCCCCTGAAATCAAAATGTTATGCATATGGAGTTGAGCTTATGCTCAAGTTGCGGCTCAGGCATTTCTGCCATCAGCTTTGTTGGATTTGTGTCCATCTGAGGTGACATTCAGTCCATAAGATGACAAAGTCCCGTGCATTGATCAACCAGGTTGCAACTCTCGTTGTACTTAGGGAAACATCCATGTGCATTAGATTCTTTCTAAGTCTTTTATCTGCTCCACGGAAAAGACCTCTGTCAGTTTCAGACATAGGGTGAGGTTCACAAGGCAGATCATATGTCAACAGCTTAGGGAATAATGTCACTGATGATGCTCCACTGTATGCAAGACACTTGAAAAACATTTGAATGACCATGCGATAATGGAATAAAATGAGCTTTTCATCACTGTAAAATGGGTAAACAAAAAGATAATGACCATGTTCAAAGTGTGAGAGGTAAATAAGATCTTAATAAGTCCTAAATTTAGTGGTAGTAAATTCCCAGATGCTTCACTCCCATATGATGGAACATTTGATATGAGTAATTTGAAGAAAAGGTGCACAGGCCTATATAACCAGTATATTACCAGTGGTATGCATAATAAAATATATATATAACATCAATAAGAAAAATACACAATTTCACAATTATAATCATAAAATTGTCAATATAAATGGTTCAATTGAAATAACATAAATGCAAATTTAAGGTTTAACTAAATCAACAAGAGAATGAAAATTCAAACAAAGATTTAAAACCTTCAGGATTTTTCCTTCTTCATTCTTTATGTAACTGATGTACAGGCTAAAATCACATTCAATAATGCAGGTATAATTTAGAATTTGGTTAAATTGCTAGAGCCTGCATTTTTAGTTTTAGTTTTATCAATTTTGAGTTTCAAAAGTCACTGTTGGAAAATAGTGGGCCCTACTATTTTGCAACAGGGCTAATGAATGAACATGAATGAATTAAACATCTAAAGAGACTAGTAGCCTCGTTTAGATTTTGCTAATTCACAAGTTGAAATAATTTGATATGTGACTGTAGCCATGCACGAGACTTCTGCACATTACTACATCAATACACAGCAATTTGAAAAACCATAAAGTTGCAAAATTGTTTACCACAATTGATATTTAAATAATGTCTCCACATTGTCCTATATGTATGAGCTGAATAATGTATGATAGATATGAATGAGGTAAATCATTTTTTAATCTGGATAGTCGACATATACCAGTTAAAAATACTGTGAGGTTGCAGTAATGAATGTGTGTAGTGTGTTTGTGTGCATGAGATGGGTGAGGTTTAATTATAATTTGTGTTGCAAAATTTTGATCCAGCGCTACACTGGGAGGCCATGTAGACAAACATGTGTTAGTGTATTTATGGGGTGTGATTGGCCTCCGTAAATACCTTTGTCACCCATCTCATGTAAAGCTGTGTGTCCTGTCTGGATACAGGCAGGTTTAGGCAGTAGTCAACCTGAATGGTAAAATAAATGCAGAGAGTAAAACAGTTTTATCTGAGCCTCGATAGTCAAATTTGAGCATGTCCTTTTAAACTTCTTTTGCATTTGAACTTTCAGTCTGCCACAATGTTTTATGAACTCAGATTTACTGAGATATGTTTTATTCATTCTGGTCAGATCTGTGTTTGAAGCATCAGTTCCTCAATTTGGATGCTGTGATTTTCATTTAGCAATGAAAATTTAGGAATGCTGATCAGATTCCCCATCTTATACATCTCTGTATTTTATATATGAATTTCTGCCAAAGATTGTATTGCACACAACTTTGATTATGTGCCCATTTAATGAATCTCCTGATTAAATTTAATACTAGGTATTGCTTTCCTGGAGAGGGATATTTTAGTTTAAAATAATTTTACCACAGAGTTCCAAGGAAAGGTACAGATATGTACCTCCCCTTGTTACTCAGTCACAGCTTTAAGTAAATTCTGCAAAGTTTAGACCAATAGACTCCTTTAAAGAAGACATTTTCTTTGTTAATGCAATTATGAAAGAAACTCTAGCCTTATGGCTAATACTGTACTCCTGATAGTGGTTTAAACTTCAGCTATATTGAGAATAGCACAGTTTTCCACTTTTAGGAGACAAACTCATTTACCATAAAACACGTACCTTAAAATTAATTAATTAATTTTAGCATACAGTTAATTCCATTCCTCATACGATATCAGGCCCAGAACGCATAGAGCATCTACAGCCACAATCTAAGTGTTTCTCACTTTATAAGACAATCATGTGCTTTAAGGGGGAACTAAATTAGCCTAGGTGTAATTTTTAGTAACACAAGCAGCGATTATATGTTTTTATGGAAATGAAAAAGCGTCTAACACAATTACAAATATGAAAACGCAATCAGTCTATAACCTTGCCTATTAACTAATAAAGCCGTTACTATTGGGTTGACGTTTACCGAGAGTATTTTTAATAAAATCAGGTCGATCAGTTTAGTTAATAATTTTTGGGCATGTCGATTGGTCTCATTAAAGATTCTTGCATAATTAGAAGGTAAAGAAAATCTTTCTTAGTAATTTGATTATTTTCTCTTTCCGTTTTCTCTCTTCCCTACTTACTGTTTTCCATCTTTAACTTCTTTTCCATCTGCTGACTTCTTTTTAATGTTTTAGCATTAATAAAGACCCTCATTTTCCTGCTACATGCCCTTACTCTCCTTTTCAAACTTGCTTTGTCCATTTTCATCTATTCAATTTTCTTTTCTCTTCCTAAATCATGCTGAATCATTATGAGATTTAAATGCCATTATTGGCTGTGATAATATAATCTATCATGATGTTGTTATGATATAAGTTATATTACCTTAAAATGGAATGAATTTAAAGTATATTTTATTACTGTACTCTGTAGAGTCTGCCGAGTTAACAAATCAGAATGACTGAATCTCAACTTACTGGTCTTTTAGAAGTCTCGCTTTTGATTTGGTCATGTGCTGCAGTTGTTTTTACATATTCTCTGTGTGCACAGGATTAAGTTAAACTGGAAACCAGTCATAACCTTTGTTGCCTGGGCATTTAGTGAAACGCAAGTACATACTGCTTGAAAGCACAAGTCAATCATTGCTTGGTTTAAAGGTTTTGTGAGGAACATTCTTTAGCAGATCTTTCTTGATATATGAATGTTTGAAAGGGTATCTCAGGGCAAATGCACAATACACATCTTCTAGATGTATGATCTTATCTGCCTAGTGTTGGGTGTAATTTTTCACAAAGTAATTAGTCACTGGAATTCAAAATTACTTTTTGCCGGAGCAAAGTAAGGAATTATTTCTCATTCTTAGGTAATTTAATTGCCTAAAATGCTATATATAATTTTAATCATTTTATTTAAATCAAACTAGAGAAGTAGGGTGATCCCTATTTTACTTATCTCAAATAATGCAAGTTTATGAAAATATAGTGTCATTTATTTGAAATCTTGTGTTTTCTATTAAAACAACACTAAACCTTCCTGTTTATTTTATTTCTATTACCCATGTAATTTATTCATGTGGAATTTTAGTCTTTATTCAAGTAATTAAATTACTTATTGAGTAACTGAGTTACTTTTCAGGCAAAGCCATTAGAAACATAAATTAACTACAACTGTAGTGATGTAATTAATAATTTTTTCTTTTGTGTTTTTTTTCTTTAAAGTAACTCTCCCAACACTTACCCTGTCCTTATCTGCCTTACAGCTTTGAAACTCATAAGAGTGTAATAATGTAACGATTTAGACTGCGTCTTAAACAGCATTTTAAAAACTATTTTCAGTGTTTTTATACACCTCTTGAAAGAGTTTCTTTACATTTAATTTATAAAATTAGGAATATTAAAGATTAATCTTTATTGAAAATAATTTACAGGCTTTGTTATAAGTTTCTGTGGCATTATAATCATATTTGATTTCGTTTTGAATGTAACTATTACTGGGTCAGTTTTCTGAACTATACTGCATGTGAGCCGTATTTCCCAATATAAATGTTATTTTAACAATTTCTCCAAACAGTAAAACAAAAGAACATGCTTTTTCTACATTCTTTTAGCAAATGCTTTAAATTTCTTCTTTAAGAATTCAAATTTTAGAGAACATACCAGGTCTAATGTTTTCTGTTTGGAGAAAAAGTTTTTTCTTTTGAAAAATTCCTATTTATAAATTTATTTGCGCTGTATATGCCCTCTTCACATTCACATACAAACGATTCTACCAAGAATTTTCAGTTCATCTGATTACAACTTTCCATAAATTCTTAAAATATAACTTATTGCTTGTTTTCAATATTGCAAAGTTATTGCACATATTCAAGAAATAATCCTGAGTGGAAATTATTATATTTACAATTCAGGTGTTAATTTGCAGCTCTCTGTTGAGTATCAGAATAAAATCTGGATGATGTTATTCCATTTTAAATGCAATCTCTTAAAGAGATCTTAAATTTGGGGTTTTTAGTACTTCTTCTGCTACTCTGCGGCTATTATATCCCTGAAAAGGAATGTGGTTTTGTCTAATTCTCAGCCCCACGGAGTTACGGACTCCGGTCTAATATTGAGCATTTCCGACTCATTCTACAAATGTGTCTATATGGGATGCATTAATCTTTCCCTCAACACTTCTAAAAGGCAAATAAGAATTGACTTACCCCAGCAGTAGGAAGAAGAGAAACTCAAACCTCTTTTCGGAGCATTTCTTTCGCATATCGCACTGAAAAGACATCACTCGCCTTAAACTTTCTGGGAGATCACGTCGGGGTCACCAACTGTAAAAGTCCATCTATTAGCCCAATGACGAAACTAACAGCATGGTCAAAGGTTAAATGCATGTAAGCCTTTTCCAGTGCATCTGTAAAGAATTCTGTTATTTATTAGAGTTTATTTATACTCATTTTCTAGCTCCGAACTTTATCTGACTCCATTTTTAAGTGATCATAATATTTAGACTATATTTCTAATTATAGGAACGGATCACAATAATAATTTATGACTTAATTTAGAGTTTTGGTCTATCTGTTCCCATACTCTCCAATTTATACGTTCATTCGTGGCCACACGCCGCTCAGAGTTTCACGCCCCGGGATGCGTCAGCGCTCACGGTCAGTATGTCGACACTCTGAAATTAGTCAGAGGATACGGGATGAATTAATATTTAATTAGGCTGGTTGTACAATACTTACTCATGCCAAAAGAAACATCTCACTTAATCAAAATCCGTAACTTGCTAGTTTCAGTGATTAAGAAATTAAAAGATCTCTATGATACCGTGTGCGATACTACGTGTAATCTATATGTCCAATAATTCCAAAATTATGCCGATCATAAAGGTAGCGAAAATGGCTTCACATAATCTACTGGATATAAAAGATTTCAGGAGAATTCAGAATGAGTCAAAACTTAACATTTTATTCGTCAGGTAAAATTGTATAATGCCAATTATATAATAAAACAATCATCAAGCCAATTCAGAGATGATACTGTAACAATATAACATCCATTAACTCAAAGATAGATTAAAGAATTAAAGATGCATACCTGACCAGAGAAATACATTGCAGCATAACGAGTTTCTGCAATGGGGGTCTTGGCTACAAGATTTCCCCCGATCCCTATCACACCTTCCCCTTATATATGATCTCAGAACAAACAGTCATAAATTCAAGACAATAGAAACGTCACAGAGACTCTTGCCTGGTGAATTTGAGAAGTTAATCATCTCTAGAGAGGGGGGGAGCATCTGGCAGAGATTATATCAAAGTCAAAAACCAAATCAACATATATAAATGAAATATCATAGTGAAATTAAGACCACTTTACCAATCACACAGAGACATTTAAAATGATACCAAACATGAATACAGTGCTATGACATACATCATATTAAAACCTTGAGCATTTTATGTGGAATGTGCTCTGATGGAGGAAAGGTCAAGAAGGGGGCTTGAGGTGAAATGAGAGGGGAGACCTTTCTCGCATTACCCCCTGGAAAGGTGGAGCCCAAGGTCTTCAGCCTGCGTTTGGATTGTCAACAGTGATTTGAATAGAACAGTTGAACAGCTGGTTTCCTTATCTCCTTAGACCCGAGAGTTTGTTGTTTTATTACATCTCATGAAATTCCATATCAGCTCTCAGGATCTGACATACTGGAGAGGTTTAGCCACCTTACACTCGTGTAAGCAAACACAGATTTGTCTCCAATTTTGGGCTTTTGACTGCAATTTCACAAAACTTGTTGGCAAATGAACTCGTGCGGTGTGAACTCGCCATAAGGCAATGACAGTGACCGACCAATGCAGACTCCCTAAAGCCCTGTTCAGACTACGCAATGCCAGTTACGACAGATCAGATTTGTGTCAGATTATGAGGTTTTGACTTGATCAATCTTGATGTGTTGTGGGTAACAAATGAAGACTTTGGTTCCAAAACACTACACATTTATTTTGATGGACTAATTTGACAAAAGAAACAAGTTTTCTTTATCAAGATAATTAAACTGTCTGTAGACAACTGGTTGCCTTTAAAGATACGTTCATGTGAAAACTCCCACATTACTACAAATAAATTAGTGTATGGAAAACCCAGTGTCTCTATTGTGAATGAGAACATGAGTGATTTGTTAGCTTACATGCTAATTCCCGTACTCAACAGACTACTGAAGCACTTCAGCTATCTGTTAATTCAAATGATTATTTATATGCAATACATATTGTACTGCTCATGTGCACTGACCGATTATATTGTGTGCTGTCTGTCAGGCTACGTTCACACTGCAAGGCTTATTGCTCAAATCCGATTTTTTTTCTCAGATCTGAATTTTTTGCCTAGCTGTTCACACTGCTGTTAAAAATGTGGCAGATATCAGATTTGCAGTGTGAACAGATCATGGTCCTAAACTCACCTGCATGCGCAAAAGTAGTTACGGACAGCACAAACTGTCTAATTATGCACACAATGTGTTTATGAAGTAAACGCATTGTCAGATTATGCTTTAATATGATTATTGCCCTTTTCACAGACAACCGTGGTGTATTTCATGAACTGTAAAGAGTTGTCCTGCTACTTCTAATGTGTATTTCGGCATTTGAAATCTAAAATAAGTCACATGTGATTAAAAACACTGATCAGTTGTGATTTATGACATTGGCGTGCACGTCTGTCTGACCACCAGTGTAGTGAACTCATCAAGGGTTAATGAGCAGCCACAGACTGAACTGTGAAGGCGGAGTTGGTTTATCTCTGTTTGCAGAGTTATTTCATTTTACTTTCTGATAAACAACAGACAAGTGCAGAAGAGGGTTTGGCTGCTTGAGCGCCTGCCCTTTTTCTCTCGCAGAGAAAGTTCCCCCTTAAAATGAAAGTGCCCTCTCCGTCCTTTGTGCATGGATCCTCTATTCCGCAACACCCACGACGTTCTGCAGCTTCGTGATCAACCCGTGCCCCAATCATCAACAAGCACTAGTTTTGTCTTCAAAATCTTTTTCAAAATGAACAACCAACTTTTTGTGGTAATCGCCCTGTGTGTTATTCTACTATGCTGCTGAGGAGTAGATGTTTGCAGCACAGAATGATGATGCATGTCGCTCAAAGATTCTGTAAAAGTCACATAAAATCTGACATAACCGTTCACATTGCAAAACATCAGATCTGTGTCTGATTTAATACTACATATGAAAGTGGCACAAATCTGAAGTGAAAAGATCAGATCCATGCGGTTTGGGCTGTTCACATTGTCATTACCTGAGTCACATGTTGGCAAAAAAAAAATCAGATTCGGGCGGTGTGTAGGTTATAGTTTAGGTTTATATTGTTAAAGGTCAATAATTTAAAAGTATTGTTATTTAATTATTAACATTCTGATTGTTTCTATATATAAATGACTATTACTAACCAGCAATGTTAGGTGGGCAAAATAAACACTGAAAGAGATTTTTTTAAAGCCTAATATGAGTTTATTAGTCTCAAAGTCACAATTTAAAAGAAACTTTATACCACCAACGTTTTCAAAAATAAGATTAGGGATTATATACTATCTTACTTGTATGTTTTTATTTTTTATTAAATGTTCAATAAGATATATAAAGTAGGCCTTACATGCATAAACAAGCATGAAGAAACAATTACAACAATAGGCAGACACAAATACACTGTAAAAAAATGAGAAGTAGGGTTTACTTGAAAAAAGCTTGGAAATGTTTTTTTTCACTCAGAAAAGCTTTGCCATGTAAAAGATTAACCAAAATTATTAGTACATTTAATTAGAAATGTTAAGTTTACTTGGGGAATTCTAAGTAAATTTTGTTTGTAAAATTTACTTAAGTTGAACATTTAAATCTATTACTATTTTTTATTTATTTTTTATCCAATATTCATAGTTATCTTATTTAGTTATCCTGAGCTAAACTTTACTTTAAAATGTTAAAATATTTATATATATGGTGATGCATTGCAGCTGTTTCTTAATTAAAAAAACTGCCAGACATTTCCATTCAGTATTTTAATTTGAATTAAACTTCTCAATACACAAATTTAAAAAGTCCTTTCAGAGAGAATGATGGGGTCATCTATGTTGGCATCTTCCTCTTCTGCAGTACTGCCCAGTACAATGATCTTTGGTCTCTCAATATCCTGTCAAGTACACAAATAAGTGCAAAGTGATTAAAATACTGTACAGTTAGTTGCAATGTTATCAATGTTATCTCTTGCTTTATGATATAATAGACTGTACAGATGTTAAGACATGTGGTCTGTTGCATGAAGTGATTAAAGTTTTTAAGTTAACCAAACGTAAAAAATTTGGGGTTAAAAATACTAACATGTCTTTAACAAATACAGAACCTTACATATCCAAAGTAAAAACTAATTTAAACATTTTTAAAGTACCTGGTAGTCTTCAATGAGCTCCTGAGATGATTCTCCCAGGTGAGAAAGCAGGCAGTGGATCACAGCATCTCACTTGTTTTCAACTTGCTGATTAAAACAAAAGTAAATTTCTGTGGTCATTAACCAGTAACAGTGTAAATCTCCATCTACATATAACTGCTTATCTAATAAGTCAGGAAGCCGCTGGAAATTGAATGTACAATTTATACATTTACCTGGTTGAGTGAATGTAATCCAGTTTTTGCAGAAAGGTAAGCTACAGGGGAATTGTGGTTATGCTTCTGTTCTCATTATTGATCTAAGATAAATGAAATAAAATGTAACACATTTACAATTTAGTAGTCAAATCAACACTTTTTTTGACAACCACACACACACACACGATACATTACATTAGTCGATCTACAGTATATAAATGTGTTATCCAACTTACCTTACATGAGCTTGAATGGTGAGAGAAATCTGTTGAACATATTATAAATGTTAATGTCAGAAAATTAAATGAACATATAATGATATTACTATTCAATTAATAAATGTTCACAAGTATAGAGGCTGTCTGAACATACTCAGTAACGTTACTAGAATATATATATATATATATATATATATATATATATATATATATATATATATATATATATATATATATATATATATCACTATAGCTTAATAAGGAGCATATTTACATATGTTAATGTGGATAGATTAATATTACGTCTTTCTATGTCATGTTTTGGCCCCTCAGGGCTCAGGTAATTTGTCATTCTGGGTTTAAATTAGTTCCGAGGCTGTCCAATTTAAGAAAACTTGTATTTATAGTGCAGACAGCAGGTTAATGTTCGGTTAATTATGTCCTTATTGCAATTTACCGATATGCTTGGACACTCATATTAGAAAAAAAATCATCTTTAAATTCACTGTAGATTATAATTCTCCGTAGATTATATTTAGTATCCAACACAGTTGTTTCAGACACAGATGTCGTTTGCTAATATGCTTATGCTGATCGGATTTTTAGCAAACTCACTCAAATAACACTTCATGCATTCTCTTTAACCATCAAAACTGCAGACAGGAGCTCAATACCTTTCTGCAAACGAATCCAAATTGATCAATAAACAAATAATGTAACTTACCTTGTAAATATCACATCATTTTGTGTGAGGAAATGTTCGGTTGCTCTCATCTGCTCCACCCCCCAAGTTTGAATCAGAAAGCATGCGCATAGACTTCCTGACGTTGTGAAGTAAGTTTTACTCATGAATTTTTTATTTTTTATTTATTTTTTTGCATTATTGCGAAACACTAAGTAAATATTACTTGGGTATATCCATTTGAATTTACAATTGTATTTTAAGCACAATAAATTAAAAAGAAATAATAAGTAGTGTAAGAAATCAATCTATGTTATAAGATCGATTTAGGAATTATTAGCTCATATCAATGACTCTTCAATGATCTTGAAGATCCGAATCATTGATCCGACTCAATTGAGTCAAATTGAATCAGATTAAAAGATTCACACTTTATCTGATTCTTTGTCCCGCAAATAGAGACATCGTATTTTACTAATCTTGTCTATATTATTTCCGTGGCCAACGATAATAACATAACACAGAATAGGGTTAACTTTTAGCAAGGTAACACGATCTATAGCTTGAGGCAATGACTTAGAAGCACATAAACAAGAACACAGTTCTTACAAAGGAGAACAAAGATTTATTGAGCTACACTATTCGATACATGAGGCTAATCTACGTAATAAACAAAACAACAAACAAACGCAGACACACGTTCACACACACACACACACACACACACACACACACACACACACACACACACACACACACAGGCAGTTCAGAGGATGCAAAATGAGTTGACAAACAGTCCCAGACCATCTAGTATTTCGTACTAGATCTTAGAATCACCTGAGAAACCACAAAAGCAGAGATTTGACTCATCTTTAACTGCTTAAAATCATATGCACCAGATCAGAAGGAGACAACAGTTGTTGTGTTACTTGCGCGAGTGGTTGAAGTCTTTGACTGGAGTTTCGCCTCGCCAGGCTGGTTCGAGGAAACACGTGGCACTCCTGATAGGTTGGCTTCGGTGACGTCTTCGGGATTCACTCGGGCGTGAGTGGAGCTCGTTGTCGTGGGTTACCGGGATAACGGACTGCGTAGAGAGTCAGTTCGCAGAAGTCCGTTCGGTTGCGGGGGATCCCGAGACTTACGAAGTTTGCATGAAGGGTTCGTGGTGACCCAATCGTGTGGTGGCGATTGGGGGCGGAAGCACAGCTATGCGCAAGCCAGCTAATGCTAAAAGCACAGATTTAGGGCGGCAAAGGTGTTTTAAGGGACACGTATTGATCCATCCCTCTAACACTGTCACCCAATGACCGACTGCCATGACGGGCGGGGCCACGCCCCGTACCAGCGTAGCCGCGGTCAATTATTAACAGACTTCAAGAGATTGAATGTAGTAAAATCTCTGTAAGATTGTAACTATCTGACATCAAATGTAACAAGACGAATACAGTTCGTATTACTAAATTTTCATTTTCACCAATGTATTGCAAATAAAGAAAATTTTGGTTCAACACCAAACACGAAGCATTTCAGACACATACAGATCATTTTAGCCTGTTATAAGTGTAAAACCACATTGTTAACCTGGTTGGTTGGAATAAACACAGCACATAAGGAAACCTATAATGTCATTCAAAATATCAAATTTTGCCTTGGCTATAACATTTATAAGAATTGTCTTTCTTAAGTCTCTCATTCATTTGCAGAGATCTCTTTTGTCTCTGAGTCCATCTAGCTGCAATTAGAATGTCTCGGGGGCGAACACATGGCCACCAGATCACATGATCGGTCATCCAAAAGTCTCGTGATGGAGCGGTCCTGAGAGCTCCTTTGTCTAGATGGTCAACGATTAACCAAAATTGCGGCCGCATTTTGTCCATCTGGGCCAGAGTATTGGGGGAAGAGAGTCGAATGAATTGGCCCCCCTGTTATCCTGCTGGTACAAGCCCTGGAGCGAATGAAGCAATTTGCGCTCAAAATTCCAAGCCTGATTCGAACTGGTCTTAATTCAGTGAGTTCCTTCAAAACTTTAGCCATATTTTAGCCAAAACAGTGTCAGATTTATTTTAAGACAGCTGGGCTACATTATCTGAAACATGTGCGGCCCACATTTGGTTTGGATCATGATAGGTCTTTGTTGTTTGTGCTATATCTTTGCCAAACATTGCTCAGATTTGTTTTAAGACAACTGGGCCACATTTGCTAAAACATATGTGGCCCACTTTAGGCTTACACCCACCTTAGACAGAGCTTACTGTGCCACATCATTGCCAAAAGTGGGCCATATATTTGTTTTAAGACAACCATGCATTTGCTTAAACATGTGGCCCACATTAGGCTTACAGCCACTTTATCTAGTGTTTACTGTGCCACATTTTTGCCTTATCTGGCCCAGATTAGTTTTAAGACAACCGGGTGATATTTGTTGAAACCTATGTGGACCACTTTAAGCTCACATGCACCTTAGTCAGTGCTCACTTTGTCAGTATTGAAGGACAGAGATGGGAAGTAATGAAGTACAAATATTTCATTACAGTACTGAAGTAGATTTTTTTTCTGGTATCAGTACTTCACTATTTTTCTGATAATTTTTTACTTTTATTCACTACATTTTTACACAAGTATCTGTACCTTATAGTCCTTATATTTTTAAACCAGGCTTTTTTACGTGAAGTTTCACAAACTAATTTCGAGAGGAGCACGTGATATAATTGACCGCAGCTGGGCTCTCATCTACAATCACTAGTTAGCCAATCAGATTAATCCAAACTCACTATAAGTAGCCTAGCAAATATTACTCCCTTATCTTCGTTTTCCGAAGAAAGCTTGCGACAGGACTGCACCAGCTCCTTCACAAGCTATTACAATCCTTCTACAACACGACCATCTAAACACAGCAAATCTTGACCTTCAACAACAACATCAACAACAGCAGCAGCATTGCTACAACAGCTAAATATCCTAACAGCAGCTTCAAATCAACTCACAACAACAAACATGGACAAGAACCAAACCTCGACCCTCCAAGAAACGCAAGCCCCGGCCCAACAACACCAAGCCCAGCTAGAAAACCTTCCCAACACGGAGGCTCCAATTAGAGGCCGGAGGCCCATCAGATCTACAACAACAAGGACCCAACGCCACACTCAATCCCCATCTCCCATCACTCCAAATCGCCACCCACCTTCTCCAGCTTCTTCTTACGCCTCAGCAAGATCTTCATCTCACACTTCCATCAGGATGACAGTGCACGAACTCCGCCAGACCCTCACGAACGCCGGAATCTCCATACCCAACCGCTGCAATAAAACAGAACTGATCAAACTCTACGAATCAATCTCGTCACCAACTCCGCCCCCTCAAGACAGCAGGACCACTCGCTCCCGCCACACCCCCTATCCTCAACCCTCCACAGCGCCGCATGCACGAAATCTCCCCGGACCATCAAAGAAAGCAACGAAGAAAAGCAATAAGAAACAATCCCACGGAACTGGACAAATCGCATCCACCACCACATTCCCTAACACGGACAATCCACCAGATAATAACGCCACCCCCGGACTTTCCACCCTCCTTGCCTGGCCTCCAGCTCCACCTTCCAGTGAAAACTCCAGCCCTGCTCTTCCAGTCCTCCCTCCCACTCTCAGTCCTCTTTAATTCTCTCTCCCTTCCAACCTCCCTCATACTTCAACCCAGCCTATTTCTACCCAATCTTTCCCTATAAGTCCTAACGCTCTTCCTCTCCCTGCCCCTTTCCCCTCTTCCAACTTCTTCCCCTCTTCATCCCTCCACCAAGCACCCACATCCATTACTAACCCCCCTCAACAACATAACATCCCTACTCACATTTCTTCCGCACGGCCCCCTTTCACCCTAACCACAGCCACGCCCCTTCCCATTCCGCATAATGCTCCAGTCCTGGAACCACCCCCGATCTCCAACGCCATCAAGAACACCATCCTATCAGGTGCAGACATAGACCTTTCTACACTCCTTTCACCCATAGCACCTCCTTCGGCAGAACGACAGGTGGATTGCGGCGAATTCACTATTACACTTAAATCACCCGTTAGCTCCCAACCCCGCACACTTTCTTTAGCCGAATTTCACGTAGCCTTCGCATGTTATACTAAACCATCTGCTCAGTCTTTCCCCATAGGAGACGCGAGCTGAACGACTACATGGCCATCATTTCGGAGCTCGCGCTCTCCTATGGGGGAACTAATTTCTACACGCATCATAAATTGTTTTCCACAAAATGCGCTATTCGCGTTACTCAGTGAAATCAGTGTCCCTGTTGGGGGGCCATGGATACCGACCTCCACAATCGAGTTTTATTAGGTTGCCGTAATCTTTCCTACGCGGTCTGCCGTTCAAACTTGCACACGACCACTTCCTGTCCCTTCATAATCTCCTCCACCGATAAAGAACTACAAACCCCAAAATCTACCAGCTATGTACCCCGCCCCTCCACCTCTGCTATCCTCGCTCTTCTCCCCCCTCCCTCTTCTCAAAACCCTCCCTCCTCTCAGCCTTGCAATAACTTTAATTTAGCAAGATGCTTTCGCCATCCTTGCAAATTTCTGCACATATGCAATTATTGCGGCGGCGCGCACTCGCGCGTCGTCTGCCAAGTCTGGAAAGGCAATAAAAAAAACAAAGAAATTACTTGTCGACTCCCGTCAATATCTCTAATCTTTATGCTGAACTATGTATGCACCCTGATCCTAACTTTTCCGATTTTCTCATTTCAGGTTTGTCTAATGGATTCCACCGAACCAAACGTGGTAGACCAACTAATTGAGAAAGAGATTGACAATAAATTCATTACCGGTCCCTTTCTCGCCCCCCCGCCCCCCCGTTTAGCGCTTATCGTATCAGTCCTATCGGAGTAGCAGCCAGAAAATTTTCTGGTAAAAAACGATTAATAATTGTTCTTTCATCTCCCCATAATTCTGCATTTTCAAGCATCAACAGCATCATTTCGCCAGACGAATTCTCTCTAAATTACCATGATATAGACCAAGCAATCTCGCTTATTAAACTCGTAGGCCGAAATGCTTGGCTCGCTAAAATCGACATCACATCAGCCTTCAAAATCATGCCATTACACCCCGATTTCTGGCATCTTTTTGGCATTAATTGGAAATCCCATTTCTACTTCGCATTCCGCTTAACCTCTGGATGCAGAAGTAGCCCTAAAATATTCGACATGCTTTCTGAAGCAATATGCTGGATTCTGGCCAATAATTACGGAATCTCGCACGTAATCCATCTTCTAGATGATTTCCTTATCATCTTTCCCCCTAACATTCCACCCGCCAAACACCTAGCGTCTACAAAAACAGTTTTAGCTAAACTTGGCATCCCCATCGCGGAGGAGAAAATCTCCGGCCCTAGCACCTTCGTAGAATTCCTAGGCATTAATCTGGATTCACAAAAATTCCAAGCATCCTTACCCAAAGAGAAAATCGACCGAATCATTTCTCTATCTTCCATATTTTTGGAAAAACAAGAATGCTTTAAACGCGAACTGCTGTCAATATTAGGGCATTTAAATTTCGCTATGCGCATCATCCCGCAGGGACGCCCTTTCGTCACTCACCTCCTCCAACTCGCAGCATCAACACACGATTTAGATGAGATCATATCTTTATCCGATCCCTGCCGTAACGAACTCAGCCTCTGGATTTCCTCCCTAAAGTGCTGGAACGGCTGCTCTTTCTTTTATAGTGACTTAATCTCATCCCCAGTAGATATCCGGCTATACACAGACGCCGCCCCCTCCGTAGGCTTCGGAGGCTATTACCAGGGCCGCTGGTTCGCTTCTGACTGGCCACCCCAAATGCTAGAAATTCCTTCCCACCTACATTCATCCGCATTTTCCGAATTATATCCTATAGTAGTCGCTACTATACTATGGGGAAACGAATGGTCCGCCTCCAGCATTCTTATTTACTGTGACAACGAAGCCGTCGTTCACTGCATTAAAAAAGGACGCTCTCATTCTCCTGCCTTAATGCCGTCGCCTTATTTGGACTTCAGCCAAAAAACAATTCATTATAACTGCTGTACATGTTCCTGGTTTTCATAATCAAATTGGTGACTCTCTCTCTCGTTTTAATTTCCAGAGGTTCAGACGGCTGGCGCCAGAGGCAGAGCTGCACCCGACTCCCATCCCTCCTTATTCAGAGATGATATTCCAATAAATCACCCCATGCACAACCTGCACCAAACATCCATATCGCTCATTCTGCAAGCCGTAGCTCCCAGGACCCTACACTCATATTTCACTGCATGGAAAGCATTTAAACACTTTCATTCCCTATATAACACTACATTCCCTAGTTTTTCCCTACTTACAATCACTTCATTCATCACATACCTTCATTCACACAAACACATCTCCATCAAGAGCTATTTAAGCGGAATCCAATTTTTTCACAAGCTAATGTACGGCTCCATTTCTGATTCAATAGCTAATTCACAATCCAGCCTTCTGATTAAAGGCATACAAAAAGCCCCCGAGGGCAATTTCATTCCTCATCAAGCAAAGTAAAACAGATCATATTTGATATTATTATTTGATATTAAATATCATTTTTAATAATGCTATATAATACAGCTTATTTATTTTTCGTTTGGTTTATTTATATAAATTTATATCTATATGCACCCACGTATATAAATATAGATTTAAATATAGTGCTGCCACCATCACGCTCTAGTTCCCGCAGGAACATCCCCAGAGCACCAATTTGCCCGTCACCCTCCAGAAGGAGTCTCCACCGCCCCCTCACTTTCCCTGACTCCTACTGGAGCTGGCCAATATAGCTCCACCACCCGAGCTGTGACACGAACACGAGTCACGTCACCGTCCCTCTTCGCCCTTAGCTTAATTTTTTTTTTTTTTTTACGCATTTATTTTCTATTTTTCCATTTTATTTTTTAATTCATTTATATATATATATATATATATATATATATATATATATATATGCACCCACGCATATAATAAATATATAGTGCTGTCACCCTCAAGCTCAGCTCCCGCAGGAGCAATCCCGAGCACCTGACCCCCGCAGGGGTCATCGCCCAACTGCCACTCACCCTTCAGCTGGGGCACCAACCTCCCCTTCCTCGTTCCCGACCCCAGCTGGAGATGGCACATACAGCTCTATCTCCCGCAGGAGTACCCACAAGCTACGACTCCCGCAGGAGTCAAGAAAATTGCCCCACCCCCAAGGCCCTAGATTACCCCATTATATATATATATATATATATATATATATATATATATATATATATATATATATATATATATATATATATATATATATATATATATAGTGCTGCCACCTCCCAGCTCTATCTCCGTTAGGATTGTTCCTCGAGCAATTTACTCCCTTGGAGTCCATGCCCCCTTCACCCCCCTATCCAGCTGGAGTCCTCCCCCCTCCCCCTTTTTCCAGCAGGATCCCCACCCCATGGCTCTGACCCCCGCAGGGGTCTCCCCGAGTCTCTACTCCCGCAGGAGTAATTATTACCCAAGCCAACCCTGCTCGGGCTCCCGCAGGAGTCCGTGTCACCCTTTGCTCCCGCAGGAGCTCTCTTTACTTTCCCTTTCTGAAAAAAACCCTATATCCAGCAGCCGGATATAGCATTTCTAGCCTTTTGGGGAGTTTCTTCGAATATACGGCTGCTGTCCCGAGTCATTATGCATTTGGGGAGCTCTCGAGAACTACCTGATCTCGTACTCCCCGTACATGCTCAATTGACCAGGCGGGAGCCCTGGCCTCAATTATCTCCGAGCTCAGGGTTCTCTCCCGGGACAGCATGCCAAACCTGCTAATAGAGTCAAGCAATATCTAATTGTGAACTCTTGAAGTGAAGTTTCACAAACTAATTTCGAGAGGAGCACGTGATATAATTGACCACAGCTGGGCTCTCATCTACAATCACTAGTTAGCCAATCAGATTAATCCAAACTCACTATAAGTAGCCTAGCAAATATTACTCCCTTATCTTCGTTTTTCGAAGAAACCGCCCATCCACCCCTTCTCCACCTTTCTTTCTTTATCACGGGGAGCTCTCGAGAACTACCTGATCTCCTACTCCCCGTACATGCTCAACTGACCAGGCGGGAGCCCTGGGCTCAATTATCTCAGGGTTCTCACCCGGACAGCATGCCAAACCTGCTAATAGCGTCAAGCAATATCTAAGTGTGAACTCTTGAATTTAGTTTTCATGTATTTCAATCTAATACTGTGAGAAAAAAAATTAACAATCACCTGCTTTTGTCAACATTTGCACAGTTAGTACTAAAACAGCTAAATCCTTTATGAATGCTGTATGCATTGAGATTTATTTATTTTATTTTCAATCAGTTGGTCCTTGGTTATGGTTGTCTTCATTTAAATTAGTTTAACAAATGTTTTAACATCAAAATTATTCACACTGGGTGATTTATGAATAGTTGCCAGTGTAAAAATAAAACAGGAAGTAGTAATGGGTACTTTTTACCTAAGTACATTTTTGAGGCTGTACTTTACTTGAGTACAAAAGTGTAGTCAGTACTTTAGCTTTTACCAGAGTCGTTTTATATATGAGTATCTGTACTTCTACTTGAGTAAAGGATGTGTGTAACATTGCCATCTCTGCCGATGGAGTTCAAGTATCTGCAGTTCTGTTTACGAGTGAGGCAGGAATGTAACGCGAGACTGAAAGGTGGATCAGTGCAGCGGCAGCAGTAAAGCGGTTTATGTGTTGGTCTGTTGTGGTGAAGGAGCTGAGCTGAAAGGCAATGTTCTCAATTTACTGGTCATTTTGTGTTGTCACTTGTCACTTTATGTACACTGGAAGATTCTGTAGCCAAAACAAATTCTTTGTGTGTGAAGCACACTTGGCAATAAAACTGATTCTGAAGAAACTCTCTTTCTTTATTAAGCAAAGCACATTCTATATACAGTTTTGATATCTCCTCCCCCACGGTCCCATACCAAACCCCCTTAGCATTCTTACACCACAGAAGAGCAATACCACCTCAGGGATCCTTCTCCAGCCGACTTTTACCCACATGCATTTCTAGGTATAAGCACAACTCTGCCATTTCCCCCTATTCCCCCTCCTATTACCATAGGAGCTCCTTCACTGCCCTTCCCCATTTTTTCTTCCTTTAACTTTTTCCCTCGAAACTTAAACTATCCCATACTTCTATTCACTTCTATTCAGCTCCCACCCATTTAGGGGCCGCACAGAGTTTCAGTTGCTGCAGCAGCGACGCACTAAACGAGCTCATATACACTTACATTTCCAAATACCAATATAGTCACACTCCCCCGCACTCATACAGCAGTAAATGCTTCTGCAGGAGCGCACATTGCCTCCATACATTGCCTCTATACTTCGTCAATACGTGGCTGCTGTCCCAAGCTTGAGAACTCTTGAAGTGAAGTAATTTATAAACTAATTTTGAGAGGATCACGTGCTTATGATTGCTTGCAGCTGGCCCCGCATTATTCAATTTATGATTTTTCAATCAGACGATTCCTAAGCCACTATAAATACCCTAAGTTCTATATGACAGCCATCTTCATTTTGAAGAATCCCCCCTTCCACCCCTACTCCTCCTTTCCTAGATGGGTGACACGGTGGCCCAGTGGTTAGCACTGTTGCGTCACAGCAAGAACGTCACTGATTCTAGTCCTTACCAAGCCAGCCAACATTTCTGTGTGGAGTTTACACATTCTCCCCGTGCTCACGTGGGTTTTCCCTGGTTTCCTTCCACCATCCAAAAACATGCAACTTAAGTTAATTGACTAATCCAAATCAGCACCATAGACATGCTCCTAGTAAGTAATCTCTTAAGAGCAATCACTAGCTGTTCATTAGCTACTACAGCAGGGGAGTTCTCAAGATCTACCTGAGCTCAAACTCCCCTCTCGCCTTGCAAACGGGGAGAGAGACCCGGGCTCGAGGATCTTATGAGCTCAGGACTCTCTCCAGGGACAGCATGCCAAACAAGCTTTATAATCATTCATCAGCTAAGTGTAAACTCTTGAAACAAAAGCTAGTGATATTTGCAGTACATTAGTGTAAACGAAAAACTAGTATCAGAATCAGTATTTGTCTTGTAACATTTGATGTAAGATAGTAAAGAAATTACAAGATATTTTACCACATGAAATTACCAAGCAGTCTGATAATGACTTACCCTGAGCATAATGGTACGGGGCATGGGCCTGCCCTCCATGGCAACTGCTCATTGGAAGACAGTGCCATTGAGATGAACCAAACCAGATCACTTAAAAACCTATTGCAGCAGTAAAACTTTACTTTTTGCATTAGCTCGCTGATGCTCTCTGCCCCCTCTCGGACACTGCACCGCCACGCAATTGGGTCGCAAAGAACTTTCCATGCAACCTCTTAAAGTTTAGGAACCGCCGAAACTGAAAAAAAAACTTCTGCAAACCGACTCTCAGCAGAGTCTGTCATCCCGTTAACCCAGGACAACTTTCACTCACAAGCAAGTGAATCCCAAGGACGTCACTGAAGCGGAGTCACCAACCAATCAGGAACGGCGTGTTTCGTTGAGGCCAGTCGGTGAAGGAAACTCAAACAATTGTTGTCTCTTGCTGATCTGGTGCAAACTGATCTTAAGCAGTTAAAGATAAGCCAAATCTCTACTTTTGTGGTTTCTCAGGTGTGATTCTAAGATCTAGTATCAAGAGCTAAAATTAATTTGGGACGGTTGTCAACTCATTTTGCACAAGCATCAGAATTGAGAACCACTGCTCTGAGGTACTCAAAATAACAAACTATCATACTCAAAATGAATTGCCTTCCTAAAGTTACTTCTCTACTTCAGTATATCCCTGAAAATATTTATTTACAATATTTAAAACAGTTTGATAATTTAGTCAATTAATTTCTCTGGAACAATAAGCACCCTAGGTTGCATAGGAATACATCGCAACAGCCAGTTGATAAAAAAGGTTGGGGCTTCCTGAGCATTTATTTCATTATTACGCCTTCAGTCTGAGACATCTCGCGCACTGGTCCATCCCTCCTCCATCTTGGTTTATGGTTGAACAAGCCATCCAACTTCTCCTTCCACCAGTACAATGTCTATCCATCCATCCATCCATCTATTTTTATTCATTTTATTTTGTAAATGCGTTATTTTTGAGGCTGATCTCAAAAATATAATAAGTTTTTACTGACAGAATTTTAGGTGCAGGCTAGGACTGTCTCTGCCATTTGCAGATAACGTTGTCCTTTTGGCTTCATAGGACATAGATCTTCAGCATGCAGTGGGACGGTTTGCTGCGGAGTGTGACATGGCAGGGAAAGAAACAGCACCTCTAAGTCAGAAACCATGGTGCTTGACTGGAAAAAGGTAGCCATCTCCAGTTTGGAGGAGAGTCCTTACCCCTAATGGAGTTCAAGTATCTGCAGGGTTTTTTTCATGAGGAATAGAATGTAAGATTAAAAGATGAATCAGTGCAGCGGCAGCAGTAATGCAGTTGATGTGATTGCCTTTCATCTCACTCCTTCACCACAACAGACAATGTTCTCAATTGTCTATGGTCATGACTGAAATGACAAGATCTCTGATACAACCGGACACATTTTACAAAGTGTTATGACCCGCTGGTTTGAGTCACAGCTTAAAAAAAGTGATGAGCCAACCAAATAGCCTGAAGGCAAATTATGTATTATAAAATGTAACTCATAGAACAATCAATCAAAGCAACCAACAAATGTCTAGGGATAATAATGAAGATAAAGAACTTAGGATATAATCACAACAACACTTTAACTACATGATATAAGTAATGCAAAACAAAACCATAAGGTTAAAATGTCAATGAGATGGCAGGTCTTGACATAAGGACTCCCGATTAGCCACAGCGTCCTGTGGTAGCTAGCACAACAACTTTTATATACCCATTGTAGGGCCTCACACATGTAATACACAATTATGTAGTGCGTTAACTTTAAATTAGCTCAAAGGGAATATATCAGAACTTAAAGCGGCTCCAAAAGAATCAACTCTCTTGAACTGAACAAACGACTCGTCCAGCGCTCGTTTGAACAGACAGGGCTGTTGACTCAAAAATGAATATTGCTATTCGAACTAAAGTAAAAACACTTTAATATTTAAGCAGGGTAACAAGATCTAGGTATAAGGCAATAGATTCATAAGTATACACAGGCCACTTTCCTTTCAATAAAAAAGAGACTTTATTGACTACAAACAAAACTAACAAAAACACATACACGCATTCATACTGGTTTCAGACAAGGAATAGAAGGAAAGAAGAGTTTAGGAGAGATGTGATGTAAAACCTCAAGATGTAAAACCAAACCAAGCGAACCAAATAATCAATTCAACCTTTGCTGTGTCTTAGACAGGGTTATCTATCATTTAACATGACTAGCAGATCATACACCAGTTTAGCAACGGATCTGGAGATGTACTTGCGTTCCGTAGGGATGTGGGAAGTCCCTCTGTGGAGCTGGATTTCCACGCGAGTTCGCTGGTGGTTGGCTGGTCGTTGAAGTGACTTCTCTGAGGCTGCTGATGAAGTGAAGTCCAGTAGTTTAAGTTGGAGATGGCCAAACTGTTGTCGTGTTGACTGGTTTCGCGACGCAACTTAACTAGACTCTCGACGGAAAGAAAAGAAAGAAGAGTAAACGGAAGATGGGGAAGTTTGAGGCTGATCTTATCCCATCTTAGTGTCCAAGTCCGGCTGGACTGGACCTGGAGAAGAGTTGTCCTGGAAGTGGAGCATCTCCACTTCTCAACAGCTGCTGCTGGTGCAACTCTGTTGGACTGGACGACTCTGTTCTGCTCAGACTCTACTCGCTCCGCTACCGCTCCGCTTGCTGCCTAAAGAGTTTTGGGGTGATGGGTTTTA
Source organism: Danio kyathit (assembly GCA_903798195.1). Lineage (NCBI taxonomy): Eukaryota > Metazoa > Chordata > Actinopteri > Cypriniformes > Danionidae > Danio > Danio kyathit. Next base: position 1,718,285 of record CAIGQS010000682.1, on the reverse strand, counting down.
ACCACCAAGGTTTCCGGCCCCTAACAGAGCTGGATCAATAAGGCATTGTCTGTGGATCTGCGTGGCAGTCCTATGTCAGCACATGCACTTTGGCGTGACTTACTCACATGAGCCATGGTGCTTAGACATATAGTATTAAGCATACATATAATATGACCATGATACATTTTACATATCTATAATTAAAAGGGAATGAAAGAAAGGGAAAGGGTTTCGCTCATTCATCTCACATAACATACACATAATGGTACGTTGTGATAACTCAAAGCATAATGGTTACCCATGATTAATGCATTCTTAACATACGCAGGATTCAGGTGTCATACAAGAGCAATAACATTACATTTCATTAAAAGTCCGCTATCATCGTTTTGAGGATGATCTGATGAAATTTCATGTTTGGTGATAGTTTTAAATTTCAGAGAGGATTTTGATTCTGTTTTGGAGCAAAGTCAGTCAATTCTGTCTTGCATGGGGGCTTGAAAACCCCATTTCCTGAGGTCACACACAAGCTCTTTGTTACGAAAATTGTGTTCTCGTGATCAGTTACCCGTTCGTCTTGAGTTAACTTGATCAGGATTGTGGGTCCGATGACACTAGCCTCAAAGCATCCGCTTCCTGCTCTGTACTGCAACAAATGTGGTCTGACCTTCTGATTTTGGTCAGAGACAAAAATGGCTCTCGATCAAGGTGGTTCTGATCACAGGTGTCGACTCAGTGATTGGTGTCTGCATCGTTAAGTCCTCACACCATTGATGAGTAATGCAGGCATCCAATCAGGATTTACCACATACTCCAATCTGGAGTCTTGGGATCATCACAGTGTATTAATATTGTAAAGCTTAATACCTGTCGCTCTGCCTAAATCATCAAATATTCATCAAGTTTGTATTCTACTCAAAAAAGTAAATGTAGTAAACTAGAAAGAATCTTGAACCTAAAAGTAAAGAAACTTTACTAATAAAAGATGCAACACAGGACAATTTAATGGGCTTTCTAAACTCGAGGCCCTGATATACTGCAAACTAACCGTCCTGGAGCTCCACCTTCTTTGATGTGCGGTGTCTTCACAGTGATTTGTTTCTCATTCAGAAAGTCAGACAGAGAACATCATCCAAACCAACACTAGCTACATGAATACACTGGATGAATGTTGTGGGACTGCTGTACAGGAATTTAGCTGTTTTTTTTTCTAGCGTTTTTTTTTTAAAGCACGACAGTAAAACACGAACACGGTTATGAATATATTAAAACGTGTTTGTTAGTTGTAATTCCAAATAATGACAAAAAAATACTAATTTGTGGATTTCCTTACTTCCGGGTTCAGCAATACTGACGTTGTGGCTGGTGTATTTTGGGAAATTTTCTTTCCCCTTGGTTTCGAGAGTAGTTCTGAAAAATCTTCGTTCAAAGGGCTATTCACCACTTCCCCTTGACCCTACGCCTTCAAGCTAAAGAGAATTGGAACACCACTACCCCTTGGCGTGAACGTGCAAAATGAGGGGTAGGAGTAAGGGGAAGGGCTAAGGGGTAGAATTGGGATTGGGCCTTTGTCCATGTGTTTCTTAAGCTGCGTCGATGAGCGAAACTCTGTAGACCATGGGTGACCAACCCTATTCCTGCCGATCGACCTTCCTGCAGATTTCAGCTCCAACCCTGATCAAACACACCTGAACCAATTAATTAGAACCTGAGTAGCATTTCATAATTACAGGCAGGTGTGTTTGATATGGACTGCAACTGAAAACTGCAGGAAGGTCGATCTCGAGGAATAGGGTTGAGCACCCCTGCTGTAGACACTGATTAGATCTGTACGGTTTCTCTCCAGTGTGAATCCTCTTTTGTGTATTCAGATGTGTTAACTGATTTAACTGTACAGTCTCTCCAGTGTGATTTGTCTGGTGCGGTTTCAATTTTGGAGCTGTAATAAAAGTTCTCACACTGAAAAGCACATATACTCTTTCACACCAGTGTGGATCTTCATGTGTTCATTAAAGTCTGATGAGTTGCTGAAACTCATCCCACACAGAAGCTGCGGTCACACTAGAGTTTGAGCAGGCGAAATTCTGTTGTACGACGCTGCAAAAAGGGGCGGAATTAAACAAGATGATTAGAAATTTTAAAAAAGTAAGCAATTGGTCCTGAGTTCACCAAACTTAAACTGTGCAACGCAGAGAACTAAAAAACTTGATGCACGAACTTGCATTTCCGGTCTGACGCATTCGCGTGCAAATGAATGGAAGTCTATGGGGAGAAAAGTCCAGCGTGTACGCGGCTTAAGTGCAAGTGAAGGGTTTCTCTCCAGTGGGAATTCTCATGTGTTGATTAAGGGATGATGATTGGCTGAAACTTTTTCCACACTGAGTGCATGTGAATGGTTTCTCTCCAGTGTGAATTCTCATGTGTTGATTAAGGGATGATGATTTGCTGAAACTTTTTCCACACTGGGTGCATGTGAATGGTTTCTCTCCAGTGTGGATCATCATGTGTAGATTAAGGTTTGATGATTGGTTGAAACTCTTCCCACACTGAGTGCATGTGAATGGTTTCTCTCCAGTGTGGATCCTCATGTGGAGATTAAGGTATGATGAGCAGCTGAAACTTTTCCCACACTGAGTGCATGCGAATGGTTTCTCTCCAGTGTGGCTCATCATGTGTAGACTAAAGTATGTTGAGCGGGTGAAACTCTTCCCACACTGAGTGCATGTGAATGGCTTTTCTCCGGTGTGCTTCATCATGTGTTCTTTAAGGTGTGCTGATTGGCTGAAACTCTTCCCACACTGAGTGCATGCGAATGGTTTCTCTCCAGTGTGGATCCTCATGTGTTGATTAAGGGATGATGGTATGCTGAAACTCTTGCCACACTGAGTGCATGTGAATGGTTTCTCTCCAGTGTGGTTCCTCATGTGTAGATTAAAGTTTGATGATTGTCTGAAACTCTTTCCACACTGGGTGCATGTGAATGGTTTCTCTCCAGTGTGGATCCTCATGTGGAGATTAAGGTATGATGAGCAGCTGAAACTCTTCCCACACTGAGTGCATGCGAATGGTTTCTCTCCAGTGTGGTTCCTCATGTGTAGATTAAGAGATGTTGATTGGCTGAAACTTTTCCCACACTGAGTGCATGTAAATGGTTTCTCTCCAGTGTGGATTTTCATGTGATTATTAAGGTGTGATGACTGGCTGAAACTCTTTCCACACTGAGTGCATGTAAATGGTTTCTCTCCAGTGTGGATCCTCATGTGTTGATTAAAGTTTGATGATTGGCTGAAACTTTTCCCACACTGGGTACATGTGAACGGATTCTCTCCAGTGTGGATTATCATGTGTTCATTGAGGTTTGATGATTGGTTGAAACTCTTCCCACACTGGGTGCATGTGAATGGTTTCTCTCCAGTGTGGATCATCATGTGAATCTTAAGATCGCCTTTTCTTCCAAGACTCTTTCCACACTGAGTGCAGGTGAAACGAATCTTGTCTCTCCTTTTCAAAATACCATCGGTCTGTAAATGAGTTTTTTCCTCAATTTTGACATGATGTTCCTCCTCTTTACTCCCCTCATTCTCTTCAATTCGATCTGAAATAAACAAAACATTTTCATTAAGTCTTAAAAACTCTGAGAAGTGAAAAGACACTGGAAACATTGGCTACCCACACTGTAATTTTGATGATTGAATGTAAAATAAATCAGATCATATTTTGTTTGGTCCATTACTGTAGAATATCAGTCAGGCTCTTTACATCCGCATAGCGCGTTCTACAGCGAAAACTAATAGCGGCAAAACCTGAACGCATCAGAGCATGGCAATATATATATAAATAAATGTATATATATATATATATATATATATATATATATATATATATATATATATATATATATATATATATATATATATATATATATGAATATACACACACACATATATTTATATATATATATATATGTGTGTGTATGTATGTATGTGTGTGTGTGTGTGTGTGTGTGTGTGTATGTATACATATACATACATATATATACATTAGGGATGTGCACGATTATTCGATCAATCGATTAATCGAACCCATCAGCGACGATCGAGCATGAAAACGATGATCGATTAACTCTAAAATTAAATTACTTTCAATCGTTCAGAATATTTATGCTGGTATTTGGGCGGTAGTTTGATATTTGATTTGGTTATGGCTGCAGGGAGTTGCGGTCTAGACAAGACCTGAGAGCAGATCTATAGGGGGTCACACACCAGAAGCGCCGCGTCGCGCCACGCAGCGCATTTCAGAATTCTAAACATACACAGCGGTGCCCAGCACGACTCAGGACACTGTTCATTTTTCTGCCGCGTCACAGAGCGCCATCTGAATAGTTTCATTTTAAATACCATGCGAATGTGCGGGTCTGGTGTGTGATACTTTCAGCTGTCATGTGCGCGTTGTGTCTTAAACAATCTTTTCGGGGAGGACTAGCCTACGGCATGAGTAGGCTAATGTTTCACCGGATGACACCAAAATCAAAAGCTACTTTAGGGAGCCATGCATCTATGTAAACCCGGATCTTTTATTGTGGTGCAAAGTAAATGAGTCTCGATATGCAAGGCTAAGCACCGTTGCCCATGGGTACCTGGCTGTTCCTGCAACTTCTGCTGAGCGCCTTTTTTCTGCGCCGGTCTAATTGTAAATAAACTTCGCACTCGGCTTTCGTCGGAGCATGTAGACTGACTGATCTTTTTGAATAAAAACATGTAGTCCTTCCTTGTGTTAAGTTTTATTAGCCATGCATGGTAAAATATTCGGGCTGTATATGTTTTAATTTTAAGCAGCATAGTTAAATTAGGCCGGCTTTATTTTATTTACTTCCACCGACTGATCATTTTGAAAGAAATGTTATTTTACCTAATCTTTAAGTTTTATAGCTGTGGTAAAAATATTCAGGCTATTTTATTTTAAGTTTAAGCAGCCAAATTATTCTATAATTTTAGTTAGGCTATGCTACTTAACAGCCGTTTGGTTAGGCTAAGTTTTGGTGAAACTTTATTTTTGCGAACCTTTTACAATTAAAAAATACCTTTTTGATCCACATCTGTTGTGATGCTGCTGAAGTAAAATATTGTTTTGGTAAAAATGTCAGTTGAATAAAATAACTGAACTGCAGAGTATCATGTGTGTGTTTATTGTTGTTGTCAACAATATAGAAAAAGGTAGGTTATAGTTTTAAAAACGGATACAAAATATTTATAGAAATAATAAGACACATATTGAAGGGGATAATACTGTAAAATAACTGGTTTCTCTTTTCTGCGCGGCTTCAGTTGCCCTTGTTTTAAAGCGCCCTGCGAACCGCATCCACTTTCTGGTTGGCATGTAGTTCAAGCTCACATGCATTTTGTGTAGATAAACACAATTTGTAATATAACATTTTCATATTGTGTTTAGGCTTTATGATTAATTTTATTTACAATGCGTCATGTAGCCTCACATCAGTGGCGGTTCTAGTTTAAATGCCACCCTGGGCGAACCACCTGCTTTAAGAAATGTACTTAGAAATAAATAAAATTATTATTATTATTATTAATAATTTCTTAAGAGAAGTATTAATAATAATAATATTATTATTATTAATATTATACAATTATTATTCTAAATAAATAACAGAAATCAATCCTAAATGTAACTGGAAAAAAAGTGATATGCTAAGATCTCTTAAGAAATCTTTTGCTTGAATATTAAAGACAATTAGAACACAAAAAATATATTTAATGTAATTATCTGTTGTCTTAGACCCGACTCATGGCTGAGAATTAATGTTATTAAGTCTTACCTCCCTGATTCATCATCTCTCCTTATTGCTTTATAGCCATATAGTCAAAATAAGATCATCATCATATTATAACTTTAGTTTTGTCGACTTGCAAAGCTCGCTGCGTGCCGACACCTCTGCATAAAAGTTACTCCGGTTTCACAGTACATAAACGGCATGTATTTTATCGGTGTGCATGTACACCGGGAAAAGAGCAGCGCGTGAGGTGCGCGGGAATGGTTTTCTGCACGCATGCATGCGTCAGTTTGCTTTCACCACCTTTTTTTCGGTTGCACATAGACAATAACAAACTTGCACATGCAAAATACGCCAAATGTGAATGGCCTCTAATGTCTTTATTCTGGGATTACTACTTTAAATTAATACACTTGCATAAAGTAAATCGTAACTCAAAGGTTTTACTGGGGCTCGTTTTTTTTTTTTTTCCGCACAGTCTCCCCGTGCCACCTAGATGCCGCCCTGGGCATCGACCATATTGCCCATGACTAAATACGCCACTTGTTACACTTCTTTAAATGTTTACTGTGTTAACCAATATTGATGGTGATTTTTAATAACCCAACAGCGTTGATTTAATTGTTTTCTGAATCCTGTCATAGTTTTATCAACAACATTTTTAACAGGGCTTTAAATATCTATCTATCTATCTATCTATCTATCTATATATATATATATAATTTTTTTATTGAATTAAAGCCCCGCCCCCTTGCTTAAGCCCCACCCCCGATTAATAGAGTACTCGTTTGTCAAACCTGTGGATTAATCGAAATGAAGAATGGTCAGAAATGCCCATCCCTACTAGGTACTACCAGAAGCCCTGAGTTGAGATCTTAAAGAGCGGGTTGGATTGTAGCGAGACAGGGGGTTGGTTAGACAAAAAGGAGAAAGATTATTTAAAGCTTTATAGATAAGGAGTAATATTTTAAATTCAATACGAAACTTAACAGGCAGCCAGTGTAAAGAGCATAAAATTGGGGTGATATGATCATATTTTCTAGACCTGGTAAGAACTCTGGCAGCTGCATTTTGTTAATAGAGGATGCTGGGCAGCCAGCAAACAGAGCATTACAGTAATCCAGCCTAGAAGTCATGAAAGCATGAACTAGCTTTTGTGCATCTGATGTGGATAGCATACTTCGTAACTTAGCAATAATTCTCAGATGAAAGAAGGCAGTTTTTGTGACATGGGATATATGATTTTAAAAAAATTAAATAGCTGTCTAATATCACACCCAGATCTTTTATAGTAGAGTAAATGCTAACTTTGTATCCCTGTAGTTGCAGGTCGAGTTGTGAGGTCTGCTCTGTACAGGATTTAGGCCCGATAAGTAATAATTCTGTTTTGTCTGAGTTTAAGAGAAGAAAATTGTTGGTCATCCAGTCTTTACATCTTTAATACACTCAGTTAGCTTAGACAGTTCAGACATCTCATCAGGTTTAGTTGAAATGTATAATTGAGTATCGTCTGCATAGCAGTGAAAGCTGATCCCATGTCTTCTAATAATGTCTCCCAGGGGTAGCATGTATATTGTAAACAGCAAAGGACCTAAAACAGATCCTTGAGGCACCCCGTACTTTACATTGTGATCGATGGTGTCAAATGTGGCGCTAAGATCGAGTAAAACTAATAGCGAGATGCACCCTTTGTCAACAGCTAAGAGTAAATCGTTGGTTATTTTTACTAATGCGATTTCTGTACTGTGATGAGGCCTGAAACCTGACTGAAACACTTAAAAAATATTGTTTGTCTGCAGAAAGGAGCATAATTGAGTAGAAACAACTTTTTCTAGTATTCTAGACATAAATGGAAAAATAGAAATATGCCCATATTTGGCTAAGTTGCTGGGGTCCAGTTGTGGTTTCTTAATAATAGGTTTAATAACAGCTAGCTTGTAAGGATTTGGAACATGGCCTAAAGATAAAGAAGAGTTGATAACATTAAGGAGAGGTTTTCCTATAACAGGTAGTAATTCTTTCAGTAATTTTGTTGGAATTGGATCTAGCATAAATGTAGCTGGTTTAGAACTATTTATAACTTTATCTAGCTCATCCTGTTCTATGATTTTGAAGCGTTGTAGGTTATTTTGAGTCAGTGAAATGTTTACTGGATCTGAAGTAAAAGGTGGTGCAGAAAGTTTAACATCTATTTTCTAAAGCCTTCTATTTTATCACTGAAAAAATTCATAAAGTCATCACTACTAATATGGGACATTTTGTTCTAAAGATGATCGATTATTTGTTAGTTTATCAATGGTGCTAAATAAAATTTTAGGATTGTTATGATTATTTTATAGGATCAGTTTGCAGAGGTGCTCAGCCTTGGCAGATTTAAGAGCCCTCCTATAGCTGGACATACTGTCTTTGTACGCAATTCTAAAAACCTCTAAATTAGTTTTTTCCATTTACATTCCAGGACACGGGTTGCTGTTTTGAGAGCACGAGTATGACTATTGTACCATGGTGTACGTTTATTCTCTCTAGCCTTTTTTAATTTGATGGGTGCCACAGTATTAGTGTGCTAGTAAAGATGGCATCCATACTGCTGGTTACTACATCAAGGTCATTTGCGTTTGCGGGTGCATAAATTTCAGGTAAACGCAGCTAATATAGTAAGAGGTAGTGGTCTGTAATATCATCACTTTGTGGTATAATGTCTACACCAAAGACCTCAATTCCATAAGACAGAATTAGATCTAATGTATGCTTTAAGCGATGGGTTGGGCCAACAACGTTTTGTTTTATCCCAAGTGAATGTAGTAGATCCATAAACGCGAGCCCTAATGTATAGTTAGCATCATCTACGTGGATGTTAAAGTCTCCTAAAATTAGTATTTTATCAGTTTTAACTAGTAAGTCAGAAATAAAATCAGAAAACTCTTTTAGAAAATTGACATAGGGTCCTGGGGGTCTATATATGGTGACTAAAGCGAGAGATAACATAGGTTTTTGCATAATATCCGGAAGCATAACATTAAGTTCTAATACTTCAAAAGAGTTAAACATAAGTCCATTTCTCTGATTAACATTAAGAATATCACTACAGATTGATGCAACTCCACCATCACGACCAGTGGACGAGCCTCATGCTTATATGCGAATCCTGGAGGAGTTGCTTCATTTAAACTAAAATGACCCAACAGCACACAAAGTTTAAACTAGATTAATCCATTCTGGGGTGATTTCGAGGCTTAATTTGGCCAAAACTTTGTTTCAGCAAACGGACTGATATTTGGGGACATCTTATTTTTTATTTTGACATATTCTGGAAAAATGCTTTGGGGAAAAAAAAAAAAAAAAAAAAAAAAACTCAATACACTCTGGGCAAATTTACACCCTTTTCGTTATATTAATGGGAGTTTTTTTTCTCCATTGGCCTCTATTATAACAACATTTTTTGATTGCAAAGCCATGACAGCATATAATCATGCATTTATGATTGTTGGTGTTTACTCTGACGGCAGTCAACATTGCTTTATTGGTCTCCACCCATGGGACTGCAAAAAGGAAATGGGTGGGAGTATAAAGGAAGAGGAGGAGAGTTGAAGAAGGCAACATTATGTGGTGTGTGGAAGAAAAAGAAGTTGACTGAACTGTTGCAGTGCGGGGAAACGAGTAAAGAAACCGGGTCGAGACGAGCAGCGTAAACTTAACACCTGGCTGTGAGAAACAAAAAGCGAAAGTACGTATCAAAGCAACAGAGCAAAGACCGCTGTCTTGTTACTGAAGTGCTTGTGACGTCTGTGAACGAGTGTGTCACAAAAGACTTCAGTGCAGTGTGTCCTTAACAAAATCAAGCTGCCGAAAGCCTTTATCCTGCAGTCGACAGTGTCGGAGTTTCCTGTTAGGCACCCGTGGCTGCTACTCACCAGCTGGGTTCATCGACGCCCTCAACCTTCACATCCACACCTCCACAACTGGTGGTGAGAGCTAGCCATGTTATATTTTCTTTAAAAGGTATTTTGACAGGTATTCTGAATGGCGCCCAAGATTAATAATTTAAAAACAAGTGACAAACATATTTTTTAATGTTTGTTTATTTTTTACTTTTTTTGGGATCACCGTTCCCACACCACCGTAACATTTCCTTATTGGAAAAAGATTTGTGATTTAACTATTGATCATCAGTTACAGTGCAAAAAAAAAGCAGAGTTTCTGCCTTTTATGTATAGTGTGTGTGGAATTGAGAGAGAGAGAGAGACAGAGAAAGAGATGGAGCAAAAGAATGTAAGACAGACCTTTGCACACTCACCCCTAAAAAATAATCCCCTCAGCTCTCAGAACACAGTAAACATAGTAAGTTGATGGCGTGGGTTTTCTGATGGATGTCCGCTCCAGGATGGAGGAACATGTGTCAATTGTCCTGTCTTTATGATTATTAATTTGAAGTTGAATATTTAAGCGCCTAGATCAGGGGTCGTGAACCTTTTTTCAGCAATGAGCCATTTCTGGGAATTTTTAGCAAATGCATTTTTTTAAAGAGCCACGTGACACACACACACACACACACACACACACACACACACACACACACACACACACACACACACACACACGGTATAGGTAGCATAATCTGATGGGTAGTATAAAATGCCAGGACACCGGAACATGACGTTACTCAGCGGTTACAGCGAAAAAAAAGCATGAAACATCACTATTCACTTTGCTAACACCACTGACATTCATTTCACTTCACTATTATGTGTCAAGCAAAAATGACTCTTTGTCTAAACTTCAAGATAAGCCCACAGTTACCTCAACCTTTTTCTGGCTGACTTGAGATTGCTGCTGCAGTCTCAAAATATCCAGAACCTGGGCACAGGTCATCTTCTCTTGATAAGGGTCATTATCTGATTTACTCGTGGTTTAAAAAATATGCATATATTATGGCTGGGCGATTTTTTTTTTTTAGATTACTTCGAATTTACGTTTTAAGATGATTTAATATTTTATAAAAATCGAGGTATCTCGATTTTTTTAAAATAAAATATTAAAGCCGCTTTTCCACTATCGTGCCAAACCGTTCTAAACTGTTAGACAACCGTGCTGAATTGTGCTGATAGATTCTGCGTGTTGACGTTGCGGCTCTGTTGATGAGCTACCACAGCTCGCTCAGCGGAAGCGCGCTAGCACATTACACTCAGGGCCGGGGCGTCCCCATTGAAGTGACCTAGGCGGCCGCCTTGGGTAGCAGAATAGTAAGCAAACTTTCATCCGCAACACCCACCCACTCCCTCCCGGTCCTCACTTTCATTTGCAAACTGGTAAGTTTCTATTTCACTTTTGGGTTGAGGGCGGCGAAGAGATTGCCGTTCGCCTAGAGCGCCAGTTCAGCTTGCTCCGGCCCTGATTACACTATACATTACACAAAATAATAAAATAGGCTAAAAGTTTTATTCGTGGCTAGAGATTAACTAATTAGATTGACATATAGGCAATGGGACCTTTACTTCACCTGACTGAGCGTGAGTTTATTGCATGCTGCGCTGTATTCGGTAGCACAGATCACTCTGATCTGGGTGAGAACTTTACCAGCGACTACAAGCATGAAAGCCACTGCGGAAAGCCTTTTTTTCCTGCTGCGCATAGAATCAACAACAACATATGTCCATGGAACACAAACTTGCAGACTCTTTGAACAACGAGGAAATAATTGCACCTAATTTAAAGCCCAGATGGCTGGTTTTGTATTTTATACCTGCGCACCACCTGAAGGACTGTTATGGCGGGTTGTGAATGTCGGGTGTCACCGCAGAAAGTCAAATCTTCCTTTAATTTGGACTTTGGCTTGAAAGCTTAACGAAGTGGCACAGTAGCTGTCCAAAGTACTGTATGAATTAAATCATAACCCATATATGCACCAATAAACAAGTAAAATGAATGAATAAATAAAATAAATATGGATTCTTAAATGTCGGTATTGTTTTTACTCCAAAAAAATAAATACGTTTTGACAAATGTGACAAATGTTCACGGTGATCTTTAATATATACTGGATGGTGTAGCTAAGCACAAATATTTTCCAAAACGTTAAGCAGGAATTTGTCTATAGCTCGTTAGTTAATTATCAAGACAAAAAATAATTAAAATAACAATAAAACTATAAATTTACAAAAGACAAAAAGAGCAGCGTTTTGCTAAATATAGTCCTTTATATCCTGATATGCTATGTGTTGTTTCATTTGTTTCATTCGTTTTTTTTTTTTTATTTAACTTGATGCATTCGTTATTTAATGTTTTAAATGCTGAAATCATTTAAATGGTTATATTTTACCATCAAAATTTAGTATATTTTATATCATTACCAACTTTTGATATAAAACCACTGTGTTAATCAATTGATTGTTATGAAATAATTTAAGTGCTATATTTTTATTAGTGAAAGTGCCCGCTCACTTTGACATGGCCTGTCCAAATATATATTTCTGCCATGTCACTAATACAGATAAACTATTGTTCCATTATTATTGTTTATTTTTCTGTTATGTACAGAGATTTGAAATATATTATTTATTTCCCCTTCAATCATTATCAATCTTCACGTTACATTTTGGTCATTTTCCCTCCAAATAAAATTTGCCCAAAGCCGCACAACACATGACCTCTACATAAATACCGGTGCTGTGACTTCTATTGTAGCTATATTTAGCATCCCTAAATGAGAGAGTGCCATAACAGTGTTTAGTCACACGGTTGCTTTTTCTTTTACAAGTGAGCATGAAAAAAACTAGTTATGGCTTTTATTTAAATTTAAATGAACAAGGGAAGCGGTTTACATTGCGTTACCAAGGCCATTGCTGATGCGGTTCGTATAACATTCCAAAGAGCTCTGTTGCAGCATGACAGTGGAAAATGAAACCGTATCCGTACTGTCTGGTCTGGTTTGTCACGGAATGGAACAGTTTAGCAAAAGAAATTAACAGCTCACTTGTGAGAGTACGGTGCTCTATGAAGGAATGTAATAGGCTACACCTTGTTGACCAATTTATGTATTGGCATGGCCATTAAAAATACATGTTCCTTAACCAGATGGTTTTTCAAGTTACTTATAAAGAGAATGTTACTTTCATTCATGTTGTTGTAATGTTTTAAGTTGACTATAGTTACACAGTAAAAAAAAAAAAAAAAAAAAAAAAAAAAAAAAAAAAAAAAAATCGGAATCGGTCAAACTTTATGAAAAAAAATCTACTTTTTTTTTGCCATATCGCCCAGCCCTAGTATATATGCTTGACTGCCTCTGGCATTTTGAAAATACAGATGTTATTTAGTAGGCCACTATGCTATTATTTATTTTCACTGCTCACTGTTTTTGCATTTCGGCGGTCTTTGGGCTGGAATCAGTCAGCAACATCTGGCAACACTGCACACAACTTTGCTTGCTGTTTTTCACTCAGACTCATTCACAACACATTTTCATTTTCACTCTCTCTCTCTCTCTCTCTCTCTCTCTTTCACACACACACACACACACACACACACACACACACACAGGTATTCACCACGCACAAGTTAATGCCGGATCAATCAATTAATTAATTAATTTCGACCCCAGACTGCATGTCTGATGCAGTTAATGACGTTATGTAAAAGTCTAATTGTTGTTGTTCTAAGATTGTATGTAGGGCGGTCTATAAACTTTTTGCGAGTGTTGAAACTGGCCTCTGCTGATGAAACTGCAAACTATCTACAGTAAACTTTCTTTTAATTGAATCTCTGACTCCTGCTCTTGTTCATCTGGTAGACTGGTCCTTTTTGGGTTAAAACTGTTGGTCCCCCTACAAAGTGTATTTATGCACGCATACTATAATCTGCTGTTTTATTTCACTAAACTCCATATAAAAGACAGAAACATTTTTGAACAGGCCTATCTAAAGGGTTAATGCAGCCAACTGATGATCAACAGTAAAAATGACACATCTGACCTCTTCCCAACAGGGAAAACACCAACAATCTAGAATGAATGATTATTTGGTGTCATGGCTTTGCGGTTAAAAAATAAGGTTATAAAATATGTCAATGGGTGAAAAACAGCCAAGAACATAATGAAAGGTTTGTTCTTCAAACAAGTTCGCGAATCAGATTAAAATGTCTGGATGAACTGATCTGGGATCGCTGCATGTGTTGTGAAGGACAGATCTATAAATCCGCGAAATAGGAAACGGTTTGTTAAATATGATACGCAATAACTTTCCACCTTTGTTGTGGGCTGCAGGCTTTACACTTATGTGTCATAAGTATTTAGCAATTTATTTAGTTTTACAGTTAGAGCGGATTTTCATTACTAAAGTAGCCATAGTAGTATTATAGTAGCCGGTTTCTTAATCGGTGTAAAGAATAACTGGACGTGTACAAAAGCATTTTGATATTGTTAAAGGTGTCTGCAACTTTTGTGAAGCATCATATCACCGTCATATCAGCTGTCAAAACATGTTTATGACTGCATATGTATTATTGCTTTTTTTTTTGTCGCACATTGTGCATGTCTATTACACACAAATTGTACTAAAGCGATCTAAAAAGTTCATATCAATAAATGTTCTCTTTGAACCACCAGGTGACAGTCTTTGTACTTTTATTTTGGAGTTTTATTAATAACTTACATATATAGTTAAAAAATACATTTACTATTTTCACAAGTGTATATAAACTACTACTGTAAGAAAATATCAGAATTCGGTACATACTTTCAGTATTATCTTTGCTTAAACTGACCCAATCTAATCCTGTTTATATGAAATGAGCCTGCTCAGCAGGTTTGAGCTACGAGAACTGTTGCTATGACAACAACTGATCAGTTTTGAAGAACAAAACAATCCTGGATCGTGTCAAATCGTCAATAATCAAATCCAGCTAACTGAGTAATCCACAAACAAAGAACGGACACCAGGTAGCCTTTGCTCCTGTTCTGTCCAAACTTCCCAAGGTAACACAAACAAACCTCATTAACCACCTTAAAATCCATCACAAAGTGGCTGTCATCAGTGGGTTAATGAGCTCAGGAAAATTCTGCTTTGCATTTTTCTATGCATTACTAAACCAGACAACATTTGTTTTATAAGTTAACCAAATATTCACAGAGATTCAGCAGTTTTTTGCCAGTCATGCAGACAGAAGACACTATTGTTTTACAAATATTTTAGCACATTGAAAGTAATTAAATTATCTTGTCTTTTGATTAAAAAATGTATGTAAAAGATCAGGAAGCTGCTTTCAGTTTTAAAAGAATCAAGCAGATTTAAAAAAAATCTAATTTGCAGAAGAGAAATTACAAACATTTTGCAAAAGAAAAAGATTAAACATATCGGGACTGTTAAAAGAACATTCTACTTTATATATTCTTTCTCCAATACAACAGCTAAGATTATGAATGATGGAGTGTGAAGCCATCTCTGCTGCGTGCTTCAGCAGCGCGTCCCGCTGTTTATGAATGAGGCGGAGAGAATGCACAGTATAGCTTCACCTCAAGATATTGAAATAAAATCTAACACCAAACTGCTCATCACTCTCAAAAAGTTAAACTAAAATGCACAACTGTTGTTAGTTGCACCCGTGGGAAGCACAATGAACCTAACACGCCATTCTTTTAATTCAATATTCGTGAGGTATGTGAACCAACCGCAGATGCTTTGTCATGTTGGTCGCGACACTCTGCTTTACAACTTATTAGTTTATTACAATAATAACACTTTGCCATCGTTCTTCACCACATGTAGCCACTCTTTTGAGCACATCTTGTGGTCTATCTCTAAACAAATGTTTAGATAATTATTGAAGGTGCTCTCCAGCGGCGAAGTTCCTGGCAGAGTAGCAAGTGAAAAAATGTGCATGCAGAAATTGGACAAGACAAATCAAAATTTAAGTTATACAAGTATTGGATTCTTGGTATCTAACCACCGCCCAGTTTTATTACAAGTTGTGTGTTTTATATTTGTAACTGTAAAATTTAGTAAGAATATATATATATATATATATATATATATATATATATATATATATATATATATATATATATATATATACACACACACACACACAAAGGAATATCACATTATTTATAGTGATTAACATTTTGATCAAAATAATTGTGATTATCATTTTTTTCTGTTATAATACAGCCCTAATTCTTATTATTAAAATATATCTGAATGAGGATCAAATGACTGAGTTGGTCTTTGAGAATGAAAATTAACCTGTTTGTTCCTGCAGATCTTCCTGTTTGACTCTGAATGTTTCTTCAATCTTCACATCTTCACTCTCCTCTTTAATAAACGCCATCTTTATAACAGTGTGGAGATCAGTCGCTTCAGCAGGAGTTTTTCTCTGTGTTTGGACACTTTATTCTGTTTAAAATGAACAAAACAATAAAAATGTTCAGTTTATAATAAATAAAACAATGAACAGAAACAAAATAACTTCTCTTCAACACTTGCTTCAACAGTTTCTTTATATGAGAGTCATTAACAAGAAGAAATCAGGTAAAAGAGTAAGTCTGAGCAAGAAACAATAGCCACAAATGAGCGAATTAAAACTAGTAACGTTACTCCATTTCTTATATATAGTGATGAATACTTATAATAGACTGACATTATGCTATTTAATAAACTAAACCTTCATTAAAACAATTTTACACACATTCATGTTACTTCATTGAAACATTAGCCCTCATTACTGTGAGTAAAATAGTACTACGTTGTATAAAATAATATTGTCAACAGCAGGTACATCATTTAGCATCATTTGAAAACCCTGAAACTTTAATCAATCGGCTTATATTCATGTAAACGCTTTAAAACAAACCTTTCTCCAGTTGAATCGCAGCGCGGGAGCGGCGCAGCCTTATGACGTCACACACTACGGCAAAATAAAAGTCTTCTTCTTCCTGGTGTTTTATTGGCGGCTCACATTCTTAAATAGAGCATTACCGCCACCTATTGTGAGTTATGGATCAGAGACTCATTTATTTACCTCTAGACTCTTCAAAACCCCGAGCCTTCGATGTTGCTGCGTGTTCAGCTCCTCCATCTACAGCTCAGGTCCTTCACAACCGAGACAGAGAAAGATAGTAGTAGAGAGGGGAAAGCATAATATATATAGTGATGTATATATAGAATGGAATGACATTATGCTATTTAATAATATATATATATATATATATATATATATATATATATATATATATATATATATATATATATATATATATATATATATATAATATTACACACACACACACACATATATATACCAGGCCCGGAGCCAGCCTGGTGAAAGGGGTGGTTCTTTTTTCTTAAAAAGTGGACCTTTTTGCAGTTATACGCCTCAGTTTCTATTGAACTATGAGATTTAAATACTGCATTTAGTGACATTTAAAGCAGTACTTTTTTTGCTGGATTAGCTAGTCAGATGTCATCATAACCACACTTATTGATGTGCTAAAAATATTTGCTAAAAATTTGCAATAAAGAAAAATTAAAACAAGACTAATTTTTAAAACACAAATTTATTACATCATATTTCGTTAGGAAAAAAATGGGAATCTGTTAAAGTAAAAAAAAACTGTAGCCTACTGTCATTTATTAGACATAAAAACACACTGGTCAGCACATTCAACTGTCCTCAGTCACAATTTGGCCATTTCAATAAAAAAGAATCATTAAAACATAATAATAATAATAATAATAATAATGAATTCTTCAGAATTTTTTTAGCCTCTTTGGTAAAAAAAAGTACATTTGAAAATTCCTGGAAATCAACAATAGTCAAAATAAATTCAAATGAATGTAATATGCTCCGCTTCTGGTGCTTAATTCACACCTTTTTATTGCTCTTTTTAATTTCAGGAATAAGGTCCAAGATTTAGAATAAAAGTTACCTGTAAAATGTTTTCTCTGCTTAAAAACATTAGTGAAAGAAGACTTCTCTTACATCAGATTATAAAATGAAAATGTTTGTTAGCATTGGCCAAAACTGATTAGCTAAAGTCCCACTGAAGCAACAGCCGACAGAGGATTCCGTTTGGTCTTAAAGCCTTTTTCAATGGATTATTTTCACTAGGCTTATCTATGTACAGAGATTGAGCTGCATACGAGAGACGAGACAGGCCCTCTGCTTTGGGGAGCAAAATTCTTCCTTTAATAGACAGATCTCTTTGAAGCCAACTATTCACTTTTCTTTTAGTTTTTGCAATGATTGGATTAAAGTTATCATCACATCTGTTTTTACCGTTAGTTATACTGTATTTATGCCAAGGCAGGGCTTGACGCTTACTTTTTTCAGGAGTAGCGCATGCGCTCCCAAGTTGAAAAATTTAGGAGCACATTAAAGAATTTTAGGAGCGCAGTGAAAATATATAAAATAAATAGTGTTTTTACCTAATAAATGTACACGAGGAGATCTTTAGAAGCAAAGCAGTTTCATTCATTTGAATACAATAAGTACAATAGGTTTATTTACTGTATAACAGCTTAAATAGTATTTAATAATTATTTACAATTTAAGCTGTGGCGATGTGGTGGCGCAGTGGGTAGCACGTTCGCCTCACAGCAAGAAGGTCACTGGTTCGAGCCTCGGCTGGGTCAGTTGGCGTTTCTGTGTGGAGTTTGCATGTTCTCCCTGCGTTGGCGTGGGTTTTCCGTTGGTGGTGCTCCGGTTTCCCCCACAGTCTAAACACATGCGCTATAGGTGAATTGGGTAAGCTAAATTGTCCGTAGTGTGTGTGAATGTTTCCCAGTGATGGGTTGTGGCTGGAAGGGCATCGGCTGCGTAAAACATATGCTGGATTAATTAATAAAGGGACTAAGCCGAAAAAGAAAATGAATGAATGAATGAATTTAAGCTGTATGGAGTTTAGCTAGCGGTCCACAGCAGGACTAGGATCAAATTGCTGTAATGAAGGCCTCTCTAAACTGATCTGAATCAAGTCTTCAGTTGTGGACATGCCTAGGCAGCTTCTTGTTCAATTTTTTGATCCAGTTTCGAGCTGAAAAATCTCTTTCACGCTGGGCAGCAGAAATAGGGAGTTATTATTAAGTTATTGTTAAGTTAATAAAAATGTGCAGTATGGTTAGTGCAAACATTCACATGACCAGAGCAATTTAATCTGTGTTTGTATAATAAGAAGATTATGGCTGTATCAATGGTCCCAAACAAAACATTATTAATTTTATAATAATATATATTGCACACATTATCTTTAATATAAATAAATTTGCAGTAGCTATATTTAAACACACATTTTCTCTACAGCACATAAAAAATGTGACTTTTAAGAATAATTTTATCAATTTATTTATTTGCATAACATTCAAATGATTCCACCCTACTTCCCACATGGGAACAGTAAGAGAATGTAAAGAAAGACAGAACTGCAAACTCATGTGCAAAGCTGACACTGCTTACAGAGCACTTTATCATTCAGGGCTTTTTAAAGAAGATATGAATATGGGAATCCCTTTATAAATTAAAGTTTCCTTCTGTCCCAAAGTAAGACCATCTTTTCTATTCTATATATAACTTTAATGACCTTCAGCAAAATAATAATTTCTTATTGATTTCTTATTCTTATTTAACAAACAAATTTAAAAAAAAAAAAGTTTGTGTTTCTTTTTAGTGTGCACCCCTGACAGGTCAAATCTGCTCTTTCTCTCTCTCTTTCTCTCTGCTGTTTTGTTGGTGCTGCTGAGAGACGCACCGGCCAAAGTTTGCGTATAAAGTAATGCAAAAACGAATACAATTAATATCGAAAGCGAACGCAGAATATCGGACATGTCCGGGGAAAAGATAATGTATTGTCACCCCCAAATAATTAGCTTGGTCAGTCTATTTAGTAAAATGCTATTCTTTTCTGCGTGTCTTCGCGCTCTTCTCAAAGCTGGTAGCCTGGTACTAAAGTCAGAACAACAGTTCTGTATCCAGCGCGATCCAGCGCGTCTCTGTGGGTCTGCATGCAGAGCATGTGAGTCTGTGGCAGAGTGTTCTCAGTTTCTCGCGAACACAGAACCGGGCCGCCCCAATAATATCTCGGCCGCCTATGTAAAATCTGTGTGGGAAGCGCTGATGTTCACTAGACACTAGACGTGCCACGATATGCCATGCATGAGGCTCGCAAGTTGAACGACACGCCGCCATTCGGTGCCATGCGTTGCTTAGCAACGTATACAAAACAATGTAAAGACAGCTTGACGTGAAAGTAAATAAACCTGTAGAGATGTGCTGTTGTTGAGAGCGTCAGCATGTGCTACGGTCACAATAGATTTCCAACGTAATGCACCATAAGTTAGTGTGAAGAGCATGTTGTTTTCCGTGGCCGAGTGAATCAAGTCATCAATCGAGCTTGTTAAAAAAGAAAATCGCACATGTGCGACTAAATAAATTTTCCAGCTCGCACACGTCTATTTTTAGTCGCAAATGCGAGCGAAATGGTGGCACTGTCGAGCCCTGCAAGGTAAGATACTGAGTTTTTAACAGCTACTCCACAAATTGAGGAAACACAACAATTTTTAATGGGTAGTAATTCACGATTATTTAAATTAAGATTTAAACCAGACGCATTGGAAAATGTTTGTAGAGTATTTAATGCAGCCGCCACTTGAGATGAATCTTTTAAAAACAATGTTGTGTCATCTGCTAGCTGACTTCCCAGCTAACATAAGACCGGCGGGCCACTGGCGGCCCGCCGGCGGCAAAGTCGGCGGTCCACCGGCGGGCGCCGCCCGCGGTCCACCGGCAATTTGCTCATCGTTATTCCAGCGGCCCACCAGTGGCTACCGCCGCTTTTTCGACGGTGGTCCGCCATCGGACCGCTGGCTTTAAATAAGTCTATGCTGGCGGCCCACGGTCGGTCCGCTGGTCATTCTGATAATTTTGTAGTTATCCAACATAATAATAATAATAATAATAATAATAATAATAATAATAATAATTGTTATTATTATTAATATTATCATAATTTTATGCAGTATTGTAATTAAGTAGCCTACAAACACATAATAAAAAAATACAAAACAATACAATTAATCATTTTAAATTTATTAATAATGGAATAAAACAAACATCTTAGATTTTATGTTGCAATCTTTGAAAAAAAAGAAATACACTGACAATAAATATAACAATAAATGCAAGTGTATATATAAACAAATATAACTACACACATAGAACATTTAAACAATTTAGGTTTATGTCAGGGAAAAATGGAAACATCCTTAACAGAATAAATATGTAGCCTACAAAAACAAATATATATAATCTATATATATATAACATTTTCAAGTAATATTTAAAACACGATTATCAGGACAGATAAATATTGAAAACAAATAAATATAAATAATATATAAATGTTACATTTGAATTAATATTAAAGCACATATTAACTTTACACATTTACACATTATAAAATCAAACTTTAATTTAAGTAATTTAATTAATTCCAAACTAATTTTACACATAAAATGTGTAAACGTAACTATCCTATTTACATATAAAACAATCATTTAGCTCTGTTTTGCCTTCCACCCTCACGATCAGCAGATCCCTTGAAGAACTTTGCCACCAATTCCTGCAGACTGCCTTCTGCTGCCTCTCTTGTAGAGGGGTTCTTTCTTATTGCTCCTGAAATTACAGTCATCAGTTATCTTTTTTTTCATCATAAATTTATACTTTCAGTTAGTGTTTTTTATCAAGTCTTTTATTACATCAAGGCTTCATTGATTTGTTTTTCATCAAATATAATCAAAAAAGAAATAATCTATTAAAATTTTAATTTTAATTAAACTAAAATGGAATTTATTAATATGATATCAAAGCTGTATTTTCAGCATCATTACTCGCTGTCAAATCACCCTAGAGGAGTTATTCGAATATGCTAATTTGTTTGACACTGTGTATATTAATATTAACATTTTTGACCTCGTTGATCTCTTAAAATGAAAAAATAAATACATAAATGTATAAATTTATAGATAAATAAAAACATGAAAAATAATAGAACTATGAAACAATAGAAAAAATATATTTACAAATTAATCAAATCTATATTCAAATTAATTTAATGCTAAATTAATTATTATTTTTGCGTTTTATTTTCCATTTATATTTTGTTCATTTAAACTGGTTAATTTATTTTTGTAATTTATTTTTATACTATTTTACATTTGTGTTATTGTATCTATTACCACATTATTATTGGGGTGTCTTTTTACTTTTTTTAATCTGAAGACATGGAAAAAAACATGGATCTTTTAACATTATTTTAAATTGAATTATAAGCATATTTAAAAAGATCTGTCATTTTTCCAGGGTTTTAAACACAGCATAATGGTTAAAGTGACAGTTCACCTAAAAATTAACAAAAAAATGAACCCAGATTTCTTCTGTTGAACACAAAAAAGACATTTTGAAGAAAAATAAAAACCTGCAACCATTGACTTCAATAGTAGAAAAAACAAATTCTGTGAAAATAAATGATTGCAGCTCTTCAGCTTTCTTCTAAATAACTAATGAGTTTGGAACAAATAAATAGTGAGTAACCGATGACAGAATCTTTAGTTTTCAGTTAACTAATCCTTAAGGGCATTAATCTTTGTTGGATCTTTGTCTAAAGAATGCACTGTAAAAAGTGACGCATTGACTTTACTTGGATGAAAAACGAGCCAAAAAGCCCATTAATCAAACACTGTTCTCATCAGTAATGACATATAACAAAACAAATATTTTCAGTGAAATAAATTAACAGCAGGTGGTTATCACTAATGCTCAAACAGTTTGTTACTTATTTTTATTTTTACATTAAATAATTGTATTGCTAATTTGTTATATATTTTGATGGTTTCATCCAAGCTTTGTATCTATTGTCTTTAGAGAAACATAATTAGAAGAATTTCTCATTAAAGATTTAAGAGTTTAAGTTCAATTTAAAAATACACACAATAAAAGCTTATTTTTTGGCTTTTTAATTTTTTGACACAACATAATTTTTACGATTACTATTTACTTAATAATTTTAGACAACAGCTTTCCTTACTTTTTAAAAGCAAAGTCAACTTATTTCTTGCAAGTCAACTAATTGTTTTTAAAGTAATGGGTTTACACTATTTTTAAACGTAAAGTCAAGTAAATTTGTTTCTTAGTCAAAATTGCAAAATCCTTCATTAATAAAACAGCTAAAAAATACTTACTGTGAACAATGTCTTTCAGTTTAAGGTGCTTGAATGCAATTTTCTGCCCCAATCCAGTCCAGTTACACTGTCTGGACAAGTTGTTTGAAAAAATGCACCCAAGCATCCTCCTCACAGAATCTTTAGCATTCTTCCCTCCTTTTGCAGCCAAATACCTAATCTGTTAAACAAATTGGTCATAGTTAGTGAAACTTAGTGTATACAAAAATAAAACATGTACAAACAGAATCTGTTGATTTTATCTAAAAGACAAAGCCCTAAATATCACAGAAAGGTGAAAATGCTCAATAATATTATTAAGTTTCACTATTTTAAAGTCTGTTGCACTTCGTTTATGAACATTGTGTTCAAATCCAAATCTTTTCTTTAAGAAGTTTTTGACAGGGTAAATGT
This sequence comes from Danio kyathit, assembly GCA_903798195.1. Lineage (NCBI taxonomy): Eukaryota > Metazoa > Chordata > Actinopteri > Cypriniformes > Danionidae > Danio > Danio kyathit. Next base: position 1,694,903 of record CAIGQS010000682.1, on the reverse strand, counting down.
TATGTAATAATTTAAAAGATATTTCCTTTACCTTATTAGTAAGGAAAAACTTTTGCTGTATGGACCATATATTTTCCCAGTTTAAATGATCAAAAAGACTGTTCCGTGTGTCCTGGATTGTGTGTGCCTGAAACGTGTGTGGTTCTGCGGGCCTGCAGCTGGATATTATTGGAACTACTCAACAACAGTAACTAAGGAGGGCGGGGCTTAGCGAAGGGTCAATTGCGCGCCTGCGTGCAACAGCGCGTGGCTTTTCCATTCCAACCAAGGCAATCACACATAGGCTAGAGTACCATAAGAACGGCTAGGATGACTACGCAGATGAGACAGAGGGAGTCGGCGAATTTAACATAATTGATGCTGCCCTGTTTACACGGTAAAGACACCTTTTGCTAGATCAGATCACAGGTAAATAAGACACATTCCAGTTCAAAAATGTGCCGTTTAAATGCTTAAGCCGTTTTGTCCACTTCCGATCATACTGCACGGGTTTCTCTGCTCTTCCAATCTAATACCGCGAAAAATAGTGCTTTTTGTTAAGATCTGTACATTTATTACTAGAACAATCAAATACTTTATAAAAAAAACTTTATGCATTGCTTATTTCCTTTATTTCTGATAAGTCCACATTGCTGAATAGAGAATTTATGCTGTTTTTCAGTTTTATTGATGTTTTATTGACCATGATTTTACGGCTTATACTGTTGTCTTCAATAAATAGTTTTTACAGATATTTTACAACAACAAAAGTAACTATACTTTACATTTCGCATGTAAAGACTTATGCCATGAGTTGTGGGGGTGAGACTATTCAACAGAGACCAAAATAATTAAATTTGATCATCATGACATAAGAAACATCAGAGAATTGCACATAATCATTTGCTGTAGGGCTGCATGGTGGCGTAGTGGGTAGCACGATCACCTCACATCAAGAAGGTCACTGGTTCGAGGCCTCAGCTGGGTCGGTTGGTATTTCTGAGTGGAGTTTGCACGTTCTCCCTGTGTTGGCGTGGGTTTCCTCCAGGTGCTCTGGTTTCCCCCCAGTCCAAAGACATGTGGTATAGGTGAATTGGGTAAGCTAAATTGTCCATAGTGTATGAATGTTTTCCAGTGATGAGTTGCAGCTGGTAGGGCATTTGCTGTGTAAAACATATGCTGGGTAAGTTGGCGGTTCATTCTGCTGTGGCGACCCGTAATGAATAAAGGGACTAAGCTGAAAAGAAAATGAATGTATGAATGAACTTGTTCAAAGAAATTAGAAACTGCTTTTCTGATGTGCTCAAGGGACACCATGATGATGTGAAGATTGAACAGGGAGTTTTAATAATTTGTATTGTAATCTAGAAATGTACCAAAGTGACTGAGAAAAACTGTAACAGAATTAATGTTTATCCAAAAAAAAAAAAAACACTGAAATAACGGGTTATATATGAGAGCTGCTCTTTGAAGAGAATAAGCAGCTTTAGCCTAATGTAAAAAAATATGCTTCAAAAAATATTTTGCTGTTAAATATAAGAATTCCATTCATTTATTCATTTTCTTTTAGGCTTAGTCCCTTTAATAATCTGGGGTCGCCACTGCGGAATGAACCGCCAACTTATCCAGCACATCCAGCCACAACCCATCACTGGGAAACACTCATACACCCCCGCATTCTCACACACACACACACACACACACACACACACACACACACACACACACACACACACAACGACCAATTTAGCTTATTCAATTCAACTATAGCGCATGTGTTTGGACTGTGGGGGAAACCGGAGCACCCGGAGTAAACCCACGCGAACATGGGGAGAACATGCAAACTCCACACAGAAATGCCAACTGACCTAGCTGAGGAATATAAGAATTTATTTTAACAAAAGAAAATATTCTATATATTTTGGACAGAGTTCAGTGTAAAATATAAGACATTATTTATTAAGATAGACAGGCCAATATAATTTTTTTTTGAGTAAATCAACATGAATGGCAGCTGTTGTTTTTGATCTAACAGCCGCAAATCTACATGCTGAATGCTGTGAGTTTGCGTCCGAATGATGATATATGGGCTGACTTTTTAAGCAATGTTGTTATGCAGTATTACAGGGTGTGATGCTGCTTGGCTACTTACATTAATTTGGCAACAAACATTTTACAGACATTTTTTTTTGTAAGTTGGTTTATATTGATAGAATGTGAGGTCTAGTTACCTACCTATCCTCACTCACTATCCTCCAGCTTCGTTCCTGATTTATCAGGGGTCACCACAGCGGAATGAACCGCCATTTATTTTAGCATATGTTTTACACAGTGAATGCCCTTGCAGCTGCAACCCAGTACTGGGAAACACCAATACACTCACATTCACACACACACTTACTCTACTGCCAATTTAGTTACCTATTTTACACCTATACCGCATGTCTTTGTGGTTTAAACGGGTACTTTTTACTTTTAGAATTTTTTTCAGGCCGTACGTCTTTACTTTTACTTGAGTACAAAAGTCTAGTCAGTACTTCAACTTTTACCTGAGTCGTTTTTAAACATGAGTAATAGTATCTGTACCTCTACTTAAGTAAAGGATGTGTGTACTTTTGCCATCTATAGTGTGATGGATTAGAATCAAACCTTCCACAGAGCAGTAATAACTGTACATAATGTGTTTCATGTTTACTTCTGTGTTCTTACCAATTTCTCTTGTAGTTCAGTATTGCTGGAAAGCTGATGCTCAAACTCCTCTAGCATCTGTCTGTCCATCAGTGGCAGCTCAAGGCCCTCTGGCAGAGCTATGTCCTCGTAGCCTTTAATGAACTGCATCAGTAGATTTCTGTTCATATTGGCCTGATACTGAAGCTCTTTTACATCCTCTGACAGTTTTCTTAAGTGCTGAAGTATCAACCTACAAAAATCTTAAAATTCACATATAACTTAGGAACAACAATATAAAAACCATTGCAATGGAATTCGCTATTTTATACTGCAGTTACCTTCTGACAGTCGACCTGCAGGTCCAAATGAAAGAGAAGGTTGTGCTATATGGGAGATAACTTTTTTTGTTAAATAACCACTTAAAATGCATAATAAAAACTTTATTTTTAAAATATATTTATATCTTAATATTTAGCTTTTTCAGGAGTGACCCACAGAGCTCCAATAAAACTAAACACACCATAAACAGTTACATTCTACTGGATATTGTCTGTCCAGGAGCAGGACTACACTCCCCTGATCCAAGTTTAAAAAACTAGAACTGCACAATTTATCAAAATTATGGAATGACCAAATCAATAAAATTGTTGTGAAAAAAAAGAAACATTTAAAATCACCTTGGTTTGTTGCTTGACAATCATCTATGCAAGAAGTATGGGCAGAGGGTCTTGATCCTGATCCTAATTCTACATGAAACACAATATCAAACAATGTCACATATGCACTTTTTTTTTTTATTTAAAAGCAAATTTCAAACAAAATACAAAACTACAAAATTTCTAGAAAGTGGATCTGACCAGGAACCAAAACAGAGGAAGAAAAAAACACAAACAACTGAAGAAACGTGCTGCAAATTGGTCACAACACAAACAACTGAAGAAACGCACTGCAAATATCCTGTCATTTACTCAACATCCAGTTTTGTGACCTAATCTGGTGAGGATTATGTGTTTTGAAAATACCTTATAAATGATAATTAAAGGCTCTGTTATATTCTAAACAGGAAAAAAAAGAAAATAAACTACTTTATTTCTATTTATTTCAAGATACACAAGTCAAACTGTATCAAATGAAAATAAAACAAATTTTTGCAATCTTATCAAATTAAAATTACTGTTTACTGTAATTACTATTATTAATTATTATTATTTACTGTACATCACTAAATAACATTGAAATATTGTATCATAATATATTGTTAAATTATATTGTTATCCAATTTTCTTATATTTTAACACTTCGAATACTAAGCAGTGTTTAAACTTTACAGTAATATAATTAAGATATTATTGCAAAGATTTATTTTATTCGATACAAAGCATTTAATTGTCATTTAAGGGATTTACAAAGCATAAATAGTTCTCACTTTAGGTCACAAAACTGGATGAAGTTGAGTTAATAAAGCATTTTTTAACACACTATAACTACTACTATTTGCCTGAAAATACAGTATATAAATGTTAATTTGAATAGATTAATCATTTACTTTTGCATTCTGAATTATCTTAAATAACAATTATTCTTAAAAAAATGGTTTGTAAATAATGCAATACCTCATTCAGTATTGAAAAATGAATCATTAACAAAGTAAATTGTGAAAACAATCATTAAGCACATTTTACACGTGCTTTTTATTCAAGAGTACAGCATTTGTACAGTAGATGCAGGCCGATTTATAACTGCTTACTAACATCTATTAATGTAAAGTTAATGCTTAACATAATAAATTAACCATTTGCTAATGCTTAATAAATGATTTATAGTTATTATAAAGTGTTACCACATAAGTAAATACTTTGAACGAGCAACAGACATGCATAACTTTATGTGAAGTATACTGTTCGGATATTTAAGCACAGCTTTTTTGCCTTATAGAGTTGAAGTCAGAATTATTAGCCCCCCTTTGAATTAGTTTTTTTCTTTTTTAAACATTTCCCAAACGATGTTTAACAGAGCAAGGAAATTTTCACAATATGTTTGATAATATTTTTTCTTCTGGAGAAAGTCTTATTTATTTTTATTTTGGCTAGAATAAAAGCAGTTTTAATTGAAAAATAAAAATTAAGGTAAATTTTATTAGCCCCTTTAAGCTATACTTTTTTAAAATACTCTACAGAACAAACCATTGTTACACAATAACTTCCCTAATTACCCTAACCTGTCTAATTAACCCAGTTAAGCCTTCAAATGTCACTTTAAGCCGTATAGAAGTGTCTTGAAATATTATTTACTGCCATCAGATAAAACAAATCAGTTATTAGAAATGAGTTATTAAAACTATTATGTTTAGAAATGTGTTGAAAAATTGTCTCTTCGTTAAATATGAATTTGGTGGGGAAAAATAAACAGGGGGCTAATAATTCAGGTGGGCTAATCTCACTTCAACTTTACATCAGAGGTCAAGACAATTTTAACATGTTTAAAACCCCTTCCAGACATGCAAATAATTAAAAGGACTGTGCAGTGCTTTTCTACATTGACAGATGTTATCTGACCTTGTGATGCCTTGTTGTTGGTATATGTTGCTCTATTTTCTGCTCCTGCTTAAAAAATACAACATAACAATTCATTATTTTGCAAAATGTGTAATAGCAAGGCTTTCTTATATTAAGTACACTAACTTAGGGGCACCTACCCTCTGCAGTGAGGGAACGTTGGGAATTGACTCCTGGGGATGCTACAGTAAATTGTGGAACTGACAAATAAATTTAATTTTATACTGTACACATTACAATGACACTGTGCATAAACAACTATTACCATAAAATTAACGTTTTCACATACTTTTTTTGGCTTTAGCTACAGCCCTTTTTGGGGCAAATTTGGGGGGCTTTGGTGGTGGCGGGAGCTCATAATAATCACCATCGGATTCCTCCGAATCCGTCTGATAAAATTTTGGATTTCGTCTAGAAATGAGCAAAATAATAAATTAAGTAGTGCAGTGTTTTTGTAATTTATCTGAAACAATAAATCTTACTTTCTCTTTCTTTGATGAGACTCTGGCTCTGTTTCCAAGCCTGAGCCTTTTTCAGCCCGAATCAGGCATTCATGAGCCTTGTCATATGTATCTGTAAACAACAGGGGAGATTAATTAATTGAATAATGTTTGTTGATTATACATTTAGTGGTTTGATATTAATTTGAAAGTCTCACTTTTGTCTTTAATAATTTACATTGGTGTATTTCCCATGATTCAGGATTTGGCTTTTCGTGTGCCATTATTGCCTTTCTCATTCTTTCTTGGCTCTTGTACGGAGGCCAATAGCATCCATCATTGGTGCACCAGCTTTGTGGAATGACAGCTAAGCTGTCGTCCTCATTGGGAAAATTAACTACAGCAAACATTTAACTGTGAACAAAAAATAAAAATGGGTTACTCAGTTTTACAAAAGAAGTTTACCAATTAATTTTAACATATCTTATAACATACAGACCTTTTTACAGATAATTGGAGGAGATCACTAATTTACACTTTCCTTAAAAAGAGGGGGGAAAATCAGACTGGTGCCTCACATCCTACGAATGGAGTAAAGGCATCCCAGCAAAGTCTTTTTTATATGGAAGCAAAACAAACTTCCGTAGCACGTTGGTGGCTTGTGTAAAAGAAAGGTCTTCCTTCATCCCAGAGAGAAGGAAAATGCCTAGTTGTGATGATGGCAGGGGATAGTCAAAAAGATCTGTCTTGGTCCGGAACGTTTTGTGCACAATGAAAACATCTCCATTTTCTTCCACCACCAGGTTTTGCACTTCAACAACATCCTGGTTCTTCAATTGGACACAGTTATTCCCAGTAGATGTCTGCACTGAGAAGTGAGTGAACTGCATTTTTGCATACTGCTCTTTTACATTTAGTCCATTTGGGACTGGGCCATTTGCATGTTGCTTTTGTAGGCTTTTCTTTGTGTCTGACTCTCTTGTTCTCATTGCCTCCCTTTCTGACAGACGGCGTATGATTTGTTCTAAAGGCTTGTTGGGCTTTCTGATCATTTTTTTTAACTGGCCAAGATAATTTTCGAAGGGAAAACAAGAAATATTGTCAAGCACACCAAATGTGTGCACGTCATGAATTAGGTGAGTTAAGCCATGCATGTTGTAGGTTAAGGTTTCTTTTCCATACAGGCTGCTGCAGTGGTTCACAAACAAAACCAGGAGGCTTCCAGCGTAGTCGGCATACTCCGCACACAAGGATGGACTTAGAAAGATGGTCATGGCAACTGCAAGCAGCATGAAGTTTTCATACATTGCCTTTGGAATATTTCCTTTTAAACAGACAGGTGCAGTGTACAAGAGAAATGTACGGAATTCAGTAGCCTTCCAGCGGTCTGACTCAACAAGAGATCTTGGTTTTCTGTTAATTTCTGATGGAGTATGAGGACGTAGCTCTGTAAGTTGCGAAGACACATTCCGGACAAGCATTGGACCTAAACGTGTTTTCAGCGGCCCTTTCTGCCAGAGAGATATCAGTTTGCGTGTAACTCCAAGACACACAAGGTGCATATAGTCAAGAGGAAATGATGTCACCAGACCGATAGACAGGGAATCTAAAGGTGTGTTTCCATTGAAGTGTGAGTCCTCACCTAATGAATCAAAACAGTCATGATTGGTCCTCAGACAAGCTGTTGTTTCTGGGAAGGTCACCCGATTATTCGTGTAGACTCCCTTTTGGATACATTTATCACATCCGTAGTAGCCATTGTGACCTTTGGAATTTTTGATGAAGGCCCTTGCTGGTGCATCACAAACAATGGCAGAGATCTGGACATTAATTTTTCTGTCTTCAAAGAAGACACCTTCTTTTTCCAAATGTTGCATTTCCTGAATGAAATCTTCTAAAAAATCAAGATTGGTTGGTTTCTTGTTTCCAAAAAACATCCCAATGACAAATGGCAGCTTGTTTGTCTGTACCCCATTTTTGTGGTTTTCCACTAGGCCTAAAATTGGCCAGAATTGGGAGCTTGAACTTTTGAAAAGAGGAAGACCATCTACATTGATTTGCAGGGATAATGACTCAGACCCTACTGGATAAACTAATGATGTCAGGTGACACAAAAGACCATGTTCAATCCCAGCATGAAAATACGTTCCTCCAGAAACATCTTTTGTTTCCACCACTGACTTGGTTTTTAATAAAGTCCGTGAATCTTTTGGAAGGCCTAATTCAGGTAATTTTGTGCTCAAAATGCTTAGAAGATCAGTCAAAGAGGAATGTGGAATTTGTTTTCTGACAGCCCAATCAGAAATTAAGGTTCTGATGTCCTGCTCATCTGTGCTGTCATCATTTCTCTCCTCATCATTGCTACAGCTGTCATCATTGCTATAGTGCTCATAAGCTCTTCCCTCACTACTGC